>PVIR01025496.1:0-24812 GCA_004026965.1 Petromus typicus | reverse complement strand
ATTGCTTTTTTAAATTTGTGAAACTCTTAAGTAACATTTAGTACTTTCTCTACCTCCCAGGCGTGAGCAGAAGCTATTAACGTCTCTCCTCACCTTCCCCGTCCTCCTCCCTGGTGCTCACTGCCTCTTCCTTGGCTTCTATGGTGGCTTCTGTTTAGGTCCTTTGTTCTTTTGTTTTTTTCTTAATTTCAGGTTTTGAATCAGTGACCCCGTCCTTGGCTTCCTGCACTCCACAGAGCTCCGTATGCAGCTTCACTTTAGGGTCAGTTAGAGCCTCATTCACACCCTTTGAATGTCAAAACTCTTGCAATTCACTATTTTGTTTCCTGCTTTTAAACATCCTATGTTTAAGCTCCCATCACGTCATTTGCTAATGAGATCATTTATAATTCTTTGTTATTTTATACTGATTAAGGAAGAGCTAATCTTTCCTCTAAACTTTTCATTTAATAGCCTTTAGAACAAGTTAAGACAGGATTCTATTCAAAGGAGTTAAGCAAATAATCTATGAAAGGCTAGATACTGTTTCTGAATAAAATCATGTACTTTATAATATTTGAGTGGATCTCAGGGTCACTGCCTCTCTCTGTAAGATTTCTTTCTCACTTTTATTTTCATTAGTACACATTTGCAGTATACAATGATTATATTCCTCATGATGGGTTGGTATATGAATGTAATCCTGCAGGATTTTTAGAAGATACATTCTTATAAAATATAAGAATTTTCTAGAATAAGATATATTCTGCCTAGTTACATTCGCTTGGACTCTGCTACAACTGATCCTCTTAATTAATTGATAGACCATCCAAATAGGACCAGAGGAGTTTACAATGAGTAGAGCCTGTGATGAGTGACCAAAATCGATCTCAGTCTTTTGGGGTTATTCCCACGATCGCACGATCTTTTGTGGCCAAACAGAAACTTTCCTGTGGCTCTGACCCAATCAGAAAGTACAAAGAAGAGAAAGTCATAAAGGTAACAGAAAGAATCCACTGCGCAGACTCAAGGATGAAGGCATCAGGCAGAGATCGTGGACATTCTCTGCAAGCTGAAAGCAGGTCTCCAGCCTCCAGTCAGCAACGACCAAAGTCTTGCAAACCCAAGAATACAAATCCAGCCAACGAACAGTGAGGTGGCAAGAAGAATCCCACAAAAGGGTCACAAACCTACCTGTTTAGTAACCTTGCTGAGACTGAGTAGGGAATCAAGATACATCCTGGTACCAAACCATGGACTTAACATGGGTATTGTTTTAAGCCACAAAGTTTGTGGTAATTTATTATAGCAACAAAAGAAAACTGATATCAAACTATAATGAAAGGAAGGCACTGTTCTCTCCCTTCCTGAATTCTTTTCTTCATAGCAAATACTTTCAACTTTTCCACGTGCCTGATTTTACTCATTTATTCTTTTCAGCATATTTATTTCACCCTAACTGACTATGCTTATACTATTTCTGAATTTATTTAATTTAAGAATGGTCAATTTTTTATGACAGTAAAAATATCTGATATAAGCTCATCCTGTGAAACTTGTAAGTCCATACACAACATGGATCTGCCAACCAGAGGTGCAGAGACACAGCAGGTCTCAAGAATGTGTTTATTAATTTTGTCCAACAAAAACATTATGCACATTGTAATCCTAAGTATTGATCCTTTTGTGTTGTTGGCTTGTTTTATTTTACACGATATGTCTACGATTTAGTCCTGTAGCATGCACCAGAATCCAATGCTTTTTTAAAAATTGAGTTTACTGGTATGTTTTAAATACACATTATGATTACACTGGATATTAAAAATTTGTCTCTGTACATTTTAAGGCTGAAACTGGACCCCTATATCTATGTATTACATTTTATTTATCTTTCACCCATTAATGAATGTTACAGTCATTTCTACCTGCTAATTATTATAAATAGTGTTGCAATATGAGTACATGTTTCTTTGAGGTATAGATTTCAGTTCTCATGGAAAAACACTAAGAAGTGGGCTGGCTGACTCTTATGTCGGTTCTAACTTCAGTTTTGGAGAACCCTAAATACTGATGTCCTATTGGTGACATTCCTACCAAGAGCATGAGGAATTCCAATGTCTTCGCATTCTTATCAACACTATAAATATATATGTGTGTGTATATATCTGTTGGGTATGAGGTGTGTCTCATTGTGATTTTCATCTATTGATGTTAGTGGTATTAAATATCTTCCCATGCATTTGTTGGCAATATGCATGTCTCTTTTGGGGAAACAACTATTCAAGTTCCTTGTCCATCTTTAAGAATGTTATTTGTTGCTTTATTTTAAAATTATTTATTAATTTCTTTGTACAAATTTATGGTACAGAACAGTTGGGTTCATTCTGGGAAGCTGGTGTGTAGATAGACTATATGTTGATCTTGTTCAGTCCCTATTCTGTTAACCTCCCCTGCCCATGACCCCTTTCCCTACCTCCAGAAGTCTACCTTCCAATTTAACGTCATTCATCCTTTATTTTATTCATTCATTTATTTGTATTTTTAGGTTTGCCATGTAAGAGGAAGTATCTAACTCAGTTTCCTGAATCTGGCTTTTTTTGCTTAGCGTGATGATCTCAAGTTCCTTTCGTTTTCCTGCAAATGACATGATTTCACTCTTCATGGCTCAACAATATTTCATTATACATACGTAACACCTTTTTCTTATCCATCGATCTTTTGAAGGGCATACTGGCTGTTTCTAGAACTTAGCTATTGTGAATTGCCCTGGTATAAATACAGGCATGATTGTATCACTGTAGAATATAAAATTGTTTGAGGAGTCATATCTATGACAAGTGTAGTTGAGTCAAATGGTATTTCTTATTTTTCGTTTTTTGAAGAAACTCTATTTGTTTCAATAGTGGCTTTACTCATTTGTGTTCCCACCAAAATTGTGGGAGAGTCCCCTTTACCCGAATTTCTGTCAGCTTTCACTGCTGTTTTGGTGTTGCTGATGATGGCCAACATGACTAAGGTGAGATGGAATCTCAGAAGTGTCCTGAATGTCATTTCCTTAACAGCTAAATATGTTGAGGATTATTTTATGTGTTCTTTAGACATTCATACTTGTTTTTAGGAGGGTCTGTTCAGCACATTTGCCCATTTTTAGGTTGAGTCATCCATTTTTGGATGGGTAATGTTTTTGGTTCTTTATATATCCTAAGTATCAGTCCTCTGTAATAGGAGTAGCTAGGAAGAGTCAGTTCAAGAGATCATTGCTGCACTAAGGTTGTAAAGCTTTTCTCCTCATTTTCTTCTAGGAGTTTTATAGTTGCAGTTCTTTCGCTGAAATGTTTGGTCCATTTGGGGCTGACTACCAAGATGTTCACTCTAAGATGAATTTCGTTCTTTTGGATGTGGATAACCTGTTTTCTTGGTGTCATTCAGTGAAGACATTTTTCTTTCCTCATTGTGCATTTTTAGAATACATATTACAGATCTGCTAGGTTTTATATGTGGATTTATTTCTGTGCTCTCTGGAGAGTCAGTGAGCTGAGACTTTTGAGCCTCCCATACTAGATGATCTTGCTGATGTGTGGAAGCTAAAACCTGATTATGAAGAAATTATTATCCCTGCCTGATCCTTTGTTTTTCCCTCCCTTTTACAGTTCCTATTAAACATCCTTCTTTAACCAAATATCCACCTTACAGGCTGAACTTTCTCTGCTTTCAATGAATTTAATTTTTCCATCCTAAATGAGTTGTCTCTTAGTGAATATCTTTTGGTAAGTTATTATCCTTTATTCCAAACATCCAAGTTTGAGACACTTAGCACAGGGGACTACCAAAAGGCATTTAGAGGGTGCAAGTTCTGGGGAGCGAAGGGAGTACTCTGAGTAATAAATCAGATGCCAACAACCCACAATTTTATCTTGTGCCTCTTTTTACCAAAAACAAAACAAAACACTCCTTGATATACATTAGAGGTCTTATTAGAGAGACAAGAAGGTTAAAAAGATCAACAAATGCACCTAATTAAAGAATACTTCTCTCAAGCACTCAAATGCACACAATCTCTTTTAGGTTTTTTGCAAAAACATCATATCCTATGAAATACTTCAAAGCACTCAAAATTATTCCAAAATATTTGTGGCATTTCTTTTCAGAATGATGGACCCTGAAGTATTGATTCAGTTATATGATTGTTCGGTCCTAGGTCTAAAATCAATAGTTAAACAAATACTTAAGTTATGTCATTCAACCACATGAAATAATACAGAAAACTTCAGCATTAGTATTGTAAAATTTTAAAGTCAAAATCAAATATAAAAATTACCATTAAACTCTACTGGCCTAGTAAACAAATAAATAGGACTTTTAAAATTTTTATTTAGATGATCAAAGAAAGCATAGGGAACTTGTTTCAATCTTAAATTTGTGTTCTTTATCCTAAGTATCCCGTACAGCTTACACAAACTCCAGGCCAGCAATCCTCTTCCTAAATATGTATTAATTTTCTTTAAGAATATTTTCATCATTGAATCATTTACAATTGAGTTTCTTGAAGAAATGCTATTGTCCAATCCTCCCATGAGGAGCAGCCATGAGAACAAGGTGATACAGCACAGGGGCCAGCGCACGACTTCCAAAGGTCCAGAATCCAGGCCGGGAGCCTTATGGTTTAGATTCTCCTGGATGCTATAAACTGGTCTTCATGTGACTACAAATGGAAATAAATCCTACATTTTTACAACCAGATCAAATGTCCCCACTCTGATCTATCTTCTCAAAACCAGTCTCTTCTTGCATTCATTAAATGTTCCAAATTTCACAAAGACCAACAGTGATACTTTAAGTTTCACACACAGAAACAGCAGCTATCACGAAGGGCTGCTGAGAAAGTAACTGCGCTGAAGCAGACACCAAGGTTCACTTGCAAATAACCATTATTGTGACATTTCAGAAGTACTTTGTTCTCTGTGCCCTCAGACTAATTTAACTTCTAATTACTGATTCTATCACAGCATTAACATAAAATCTAGTAGATTATTTAGATAAATTAAAACAAATATTTTACCATTATATTATTTCTAAAGTGAAGATTACCAGTTAAAGGTTGTATCTTAGGGCTTTGAAATAAAGACAGCAGCACAGAACAGCACGGAGCTTACTCGTTTTTATTAGTAGGCTTTTCAGTATACAGTGTGTGCGCTCCTTGTGTGGTGGTCTACTCACATATAACATATCTTAAGTTTTTTTCATTCCTTTTTTTTTTCTCCCTGTAGGTCTTTATCCTTTTCTCATTTGGGAAAGATATATCTCCCTACTATCTGTCTTTTATTTCATTCTTTACTTATAATTTGGGTCTCTCATATAAGAGAAATCACGTGTCTCTGTTTATTTCACTTAACATTATGGTCTCCAGGAGCATCCACCTTCCTGCAGGTGAAAGGTGTATCTTCCTTTCTGACACAGTAGAGCCCCCCACCCCCACCCCGCCGTGTGTAAACGGTGCTGGATACACCGGCTGCTCCCAGGAGTTCGCTGTCCCAATTGTGCTGTTGTAAACATGGCTAAACATGCGTCAGATCTTTCTTTCAGTAACACACGTAGAAAAGGAATATCTGGGTCAATAAAATTTCTAGTTTTAGTTTTCTGAGGATTCTCCTCACTGCCTTCCCTAATGGTTGTATTTGTTTATACTCCTACCAACAATATAGAATTATCCCTCCTGCCTCTATAGCTTCACCAGCTTTGGTGCTGGATTTCTTGATGATGATCCATCTTTCTGGCATAAGATGGACTCTCAGTGTTGTTTTAATTTGTATTTTATGAATGGCAGCACATGGCTTTCTTCATGTATTTTGGAAGCATTTGTATATATTGCCCTGTGAAGTGTCTATTCATTTCATTTGCCCTTTTTTATTTTAAGTGTGGTTGTAGTGAAGATCCACACTTATGGTACCATCATGGAAATTGTAAAACATTTACTGGTAGCTATAAAATGTAGTGTTATATTAAGTATTTTAGAAAAACATCTTGAAGTTTTTATTTTACCAGAATAACCTCTATGTTGTGGTAGAAAGATCTTCACTAGAGAGACCTAATAAGAAAGGCAATTTTAAATGACTTTTTAAATACTAAGATACACCTGGAAGTGGTTATACATTACACGTGAATCCCTCAGTTAGCCGTCATCTGGATTTTCTCAACATCACGGTTTACATTGCTTTCGTGCTGTCAAAACACTTGAGCAAAGAGGAAGATGATAAATGAAAAACTAGAAGTAGTAAAAATGGGATCTCTTGTAAGGAATAAGTCAGTGGAGGGAGCGTCTCATGCTGCCTTGCTGTTGTGAACACAGGGAGCATCTCCATGTCATACACAGTGCGGTCCCAGACCGGCTTCTGCAGAAGGCGCCGGGCAGGGGGTGGGGGATTTCTACAGATGTCTCTGGTGCAGCCAGGAACATCTGACTGAATATATGCTGCACACATTCACACACAACATTCATATTCAGTTCATCCTCTGGCCTGTCTCTTCTCCAGCAGCTCCACAGCCCGGGGAGAACCTCTCTGCTGGGAGAAGGAGCTGTAGAAGCATCTCATGCTCATGGGCACACAGACTCAACAACCAACTTCTCACAGTTGTTTTCTCACATAAAGACTTCATCATGAACACCCACCCACTGCTGTGTGTCACAAATTAATGAACCACTGCAATGAGGCCAGCTGTGACATCACTGTCCTGTGTAGGTTCCTAAATACTCACTGATGATGATTAATATAGGAATTACTCTTAAGAAGCCACGTTTGGGGATGACTTTATAGGCACTGGACTAGTCAGGTAGGAAGGCCCCAAATTAACTTTAATTGGTTCACTGGTTTGACCTCTTCACAGGCCTTTAAAAATGTAAACCAACTCCTGGCACATTAATCAAGTTTGAAATCCTCATCTTCAAGAAACATTCATTAAAAGCAATTTCTTTAGTACTTATAAAAATTCCAAAAATTAAGTTAGGATGTTAAGTAATCAGGTAGTAATAGTTTATAGACATTTGTTTAGCATTTTATAAGACTGTTTACATGTTCCTTCTTAAATAATAATTCTAGAAATAACATAGCAGAGGTCATTTATCTCCTGCCATTAAAAGAAAAATGAAGGCATAGCAATGTCACATGATCTTCCCCTGCTCAGAGAGCAAAGTGTGAGGCAGAGCTGAGATAATGAGCCAGATTTTCCTTTCTTCTCTCTTAGACACCAACTCTAAGCATCTGACACATCAGGCTAAGCAGCCACAGTGATATGCACTAGGCAAGCCAAAAGCGTTATCAGAAAAAGTCTCCACTAGCAAATATAAGTTGGTATATTTTTATATTGATTCTCCCACCACTTGGTTGAGGAATACCTTCAGCAAAACAAAAACTAAATAATATTCACGTGAACAATATTGTGAAATTATTTTTCTGAATGTGCATCTAGTGGATGTATTCTTGAGGTAACAGAAATGAAAAAAAATGACAACTTCACAGTAATGTATTGTGTGGTATCAATGAAGACTATTTCAGATTCATGGGAAAAGTTCCCAAGAGCTTGTAGTCCTTACAGCAACCCTTAGGTTTTCATAAATTACATTTTAGGAATCCATGTGGGTTTTCTACTGCAATCATGTCAAGTTATGCAACAAAAATTCCATTTCATAAATTTTACTTACTCCCCACAAGCAGTTTTCATCAACAAGAAAATGAGATCCTTCAGGGAGCATAGAATCAGGATTCAGGTATTTATGAAAACTAAATATATTCCTCTATTTTCTTTTAACTTTATAAAGTTTGTATGGAACTATGACAGCGATCTGGGGCAAAAAACCAATCACTTATTCTACATTTTTTCAAGCACCTTTGAAAAGCAGGCATTTACTTGGTAGTTAATGTGTCAAAACTTCTTTGGGAGCTGGGCGTGGCACCCCACACCTGCTGTGCCAGCACTCCATAGCTAAACCCTGTGCAGAGGTCCTGGGAGTCTTTGATCAGTGCTATCAGAGAGATGCGACAAGATCCCACGGGCACACAACACAGAGTGGTGAATCGCTCAGGGGCCTCATGTCAGGGAAAGCTGTGTAAGTATGAATAGTGTTTGTCAACTGAGATGACGAGGGAGACCTTAGGGAGAGAGGAAATGTCGTAGATAAGACCACAGAGGCACTAGAGAGCTTCTGATATTTACAGAAAATTTGTACAAAGTCTTGGATAACGAAGTATCTTTGGTAACAGGGACTGAATGTCTCAGAGAAGGACCAGGAGGGAACTGTAGAGCCTTTTCTGTCACCATGAGGATTGCAACGCATTGGAAAGTTGGTCAGGAAATAAATGAACAGATTCTAAGAAAACATACTCTTGTGTGAGAGTGCGGAGAAACAACTGGTAATGGAGAGTCTGAAATTAAGTGATGGGAAGGCCGTAGTCCCCTCAGCCAAGATGTGACAGCTTTCATGAAGGAGAGAGAGAGAAACCTCACAAGCCACACACACACACACACACACACACACACACACACACACACACACACAGATGTATTGGAATATTGTCCCTGCTTCAGTAGAACTTTCCAGCTAAAATTAGTAATACAGTGGACCCTTGATTTATGAGTTCTATTCCTTCCTGAGGGCTAGATATAGTTCAAGTTGTCAGGGAAGGCTCAGGCTCCTCTGCACAATCTTCAAAGTCTCTCTCCTATTTACAGGCAGATCTTTCCTCAGAGAGACACTAGATCAGGGTTTCTCAATGAGCCCCACACAAGGAGGATGCTGTATGTTTCTTCCAGAGCTCTTTAAGGGTTTAATCTGTATCTGGGACCATTTGGAAGCACAAGCAGTCAACATTCAGGTTGTAACTCAAGGTTTCGTTGGTAAGTTAAAACTAAAATTGGTCATAACCCAAGTTGTTCATATGTCAGGCCAGTGTCATTACTTCAGGGATCATTTATACAGTGGTGAAACTTAATGTTATTGGTTTTGCCTGGGATTTAGCTCAAGTTGTACCATGCCTCTCATGGAAGCACAAGGGCCTGAGTTCAATCTCTGGTTCTGCCAAAAATGAAATTTTTTGTTGAACTGATTGGCTTAGATGCTACTGTATGAGTCATAATGGAGAAACATTGGTGGCATCCGGTCCTACGTCTGGCATCCGGTCCTACATCTGGCATGTTCTCTGGCTGTTTCCTGGCACCATGACCTAAGCAGCTTGGCTCCACCACCCTCTTCTGCCATGATGGTCCTTCCAAGGAGCCAGCCAACCATGGACTGAATCCCATGAAATCTAGAGCCAAACTGAACTTCTCCTTTCGGTCATGGGTGTTAGTTATTGAATCCAAGCCACAGGAAAGTTGATTAACACACAGAAAAGATTCATTATGTCTCCTCTAATCATGTAGATTACTATTAGCATGGTGGCGAAGGAAAACTAACAATGTCAGACTCTGGCTACTGATATTTTTCCTGATAGAGTTGAATGCTAGGTTTGTAGAGTAGAAATGATTTTATAAAATCACAGGCACAATTCTAATTACTTGAGTACCATTACTTAACTGAGGTAAGTCAGTACTGTCCTACCGTTAGTGTGATCATATGCTGGTGGGAAACAGCCAGCCACTGCAAACCCGTGGCCACTGGAGGGTCACTGGAGAATCATTGCTAATAAATGATATTAAGTAGGATACAAATATAATTTTGTAAAACTGATGGACACCCAAAATGGCTTTTTGTTGTTACCAACTTAAGAAAAACTATATTAGAGTGCATAAAATGTGGAATCAGTTTTCCTGAGGTATCCTGTGGTGTTAGTTTATAAGAATTTCCACTTCATCCACAAGAATATACACTTAATCCTATAAAACTAGAATTCATTTCAAACTCATTTAATCAATCAGGCTTTAACTTTTAAGATTTTTGTTATTATTGTGGATCAATAGATGTGTGTCAAGATTTTCCAGAGAGATGGAAACAAAAGAGCCCAATATTTATCTGCATGTGATATATACCAGTATTTAATGCACAACACATGAGTCTGTGTGTGTGGGGGGTGTCCTCGGGCAAGTTGGACAGCTTTAGAAGCAGCCATAGGTCAGATGTTCAGCTAAGAATTGCTTTTTCAGTTTTGAATATGGAACTTGAAGGTGTGAAACTCAGCTGGGGTTTCCATGTTATAGTTTGGAGGCACAATTCTTTCTTTAGGAAACTTCAGCTTTTGCTCTTAAAGCCTTCATTTGAGTGAATGAGCATGGTAATCTACCCTCTTCAGAGTCTACTGATTTAAGTGCTAATCACAGCTAAAAAAGCACCTTTCCAGCAACATCTAGACAGGTGTTAGGTTGAGCAGTTGGTTATAATATTCTTAGCTAAGTTGATACATAAGAACCATGATGGTAGAGATGATGAAAACAAAAAAAAAATTACCCAGTGAATGGCAAATGTATTTTTGTTTGACGGTTCACATGAAAATGTGTGAATTTTAGTTTGGTACATGGGCTTTCTCTTTAAATCCTGCTTGAATGCTTCACATCATTCAAATTTGAGCCAAACATTTAACATTTAATTTTAAAGCCAGACAAATATCATTTCTGTAGATTTTAGAGAATATTTAATATTTGTATAATTTTGATGATGTAAATGTGATTGCTCATTTAGTTACTAAATATTTCTGGTAATCGTTTTAGTGTAAGACTGAGGTCCCAGTGGGTCAATATAACTATCATGTACATATGACATGCGACCTTAGTCTTCAAAGTTAATGATGCTGTCTTTTCTCTGGTATGAGAAAATAAAGATGTAAATGAGTCCTAGCATTGTATGTTATATATTGTGAAATAGAAAATGCTCAATGTAAAACAGGGTGAAAGGGGAAAATGTTGAGATTGCAACAAAAAAGTAAGGAAACAAATTTTATGTATATGGGGGGGTAGTAGGGTGGGTAGGGCTATGGGAAAAAATGAGAATTAAGTTGTGTCTTATACTGGTACAAACCCCCATTATGGAGTGCAATCATGATGTGTATATTTAATGTACCAATAAAGATTAAAAAAAAACCCAAAGTTAATGATGCTGTTTCTGAGTGGTGGCAGGCCAGCCAGGTTCGAATTTATACGTGGAGGAGGAGTGGCACTTCCTAGCGTGTCTCCATGTCTCCCTCTGACCCACGTCAATCCTCAGTTTAATTCCAGGGTATGTGCCTACACCTTACCAATGTTGAAGTGGAGGAAGGAAGTGACCAACCAAGTCACCCCTCGTGTATGACAGATGCGAACTCTCGTCTAACACACTACTGCGTAAGACAGACTTCCCGTGTGGAAATCTTACATATACTTAAAAATATGACATGAATGCTTTGTAATTTGCTTATCTAGACACATGAGTTTGCAGTATGGTTTTCAAGTCTGAGCATCACAGGAGAAGAATAAGGGTGGACAAGTAAAGGGAAAGGAAGGCAGTGTGTGTCTTTGTCTCATGCTTTCTTCCACTTCTACAAAGGGCACACTTTCTTCCTGGTGGAGAAACAGTGCCCCTGGTCCACACTGACCAGGTTGGCATCCAACACAGCCCCACACTGGAGGGATTAAGAAACCAAGATGCAGAAAAGGGAGCTTGCTGTCTAGGGCAAGTGTCACACAAGGTCAGTTTAACCTAAAGGTTGTTTTATTTTTGTTCAATAGTTGCCTTGCATATTGTCCATATAAACTTAATTGCAAGTTGGGTGTTCCATTCCCTCCTTCTTCCTGAAGCTGTTGGCTCAGATTGACTTCAGCTGCAAATATGAAGGATGATCAAACAATACAGTGACTGTTTAAAAGTGTTTAAATAGTAATGACAATTACAGTAAAATACCCACTGCTATTAACTCCCCTCAAAAGACATCCATCACAGAATGGAGTACTACTCTGTCATAAAAAATGATAAGTTTCAATCATTTATACTTAAATGGACATACCTTGAGGATATCCTCATAAGTGAAATAAATAGGGCACAGATAGGTACATATCGCATCTTTTCTCTGGTACAAGAAAATAAAGATGTAAATGAGTCCTAGAATTTTATGTTATATATCGTGAAATAGAAAATGCTCAATGTAAAATAGGGAGAAGGGGGAAAAATGATGAAATTGTAACAAAAAAGTAAGGAAACAAATTTTATGTATATGGGGGGTGGTAGGGTGGGTAGGGCTATGGGAAAAAATGAGAATTAAACTGTGTCTTATACTGGTACAAATCTCCATTATGGAGTGCAATCGTGATGCGTATATGTAATGTACCAATAAAGATTAAAAAATTTTAAAAAAGATATCCGTCACTTTGAACAGATCTATCTCATTTTGGACTTTAGGGTGTATTCTTGAAGCTATGGTGAACACTTCGGTCAAGCTTCAGCTAACAGAAACATGGCCTCATAAAAACATGGTGTGTCTTTATCCATCAGATCAGGCACATGGTGACTCCAAGTTCTTTCCCAAAGTCAAAAGGACCACTGAAGAGAAATGCTTTGCATTCATTTAAGACATGAGGGCTGCCAAGTGTAAAGACACTCATGAAAGTGGCTTCCAAAGCAGCTGCAGAGAGCAATAAGCATGCTGGGCAAAGTGTGTTTGAAGTGAGGTGGCACTCTGGGGGAAATGAATGGTGATGCTTCTTTTATTGTAAGGTAGTTTAAAAAAAATTTTAGCATTTTATTTCACTCACATTGCCTTTGAACAGTAAGGCTATTGTTTCCTGCTTGCGAAAGTGAAGAGCTATGGCTTTCTGAACTCAGGTCTTTCTCTCTTCTGAGGCATTTTAAGCTGTCTCCAATCTATGCCTGCTTCTCTCTGCCCGCAAGAGGCCTATCTGGGGAGGCTGAGGCTGTGCTTCCTTCCTTCTGTGCAAAAGGGAGGAAAGAAACTTCTTCCAGCATGAAATAGAAGTCTTTCCCTTCATTTTTCCTGGGGAGAACAAGTGGAGTCACCTCTCTGCTCCTATCAGATACCGCTGCTGAGGTTGATTCAAAGTCCTTCCCTGTATGGGCACAACTAGGAAAATATATTCAGGCTTTGGTTAAAAATGAGGCAAGGAGGAACTGATGTTTGCAGGAGAACCATAGCATTTTCACAATGGCCCTCCACTTTTCCTCCATACAGTTGGTACCCATAGAATTACCTGCATACAATATTCACATATTAATTTTTTGTTTTAAAATATTTTATAAATGCAATGCAAACAGTTCCCCTTCGTATCTCACAAATTTTTGTAAGATATTTCATAGGTATAGAGAAGTGTAACTTTACCAGCCCAATTTATATAAAATGGGTACATATGTGACAAATGCAGAAACTGTAAAGACGAACAGAACATGTATTTCTGAGCACCAGGGCCCCCGTTAGGGGCCAGCTGGTTCTGGTGCCTTTGAAGCCCACGGGCCTTCTCGTTGTTGGAACACCCTCCTTTTACTCAAAAGTAACCATAACCGTTAAAAATTATTATTGTTTTGATGCTATTATAATTTTTCTATACATGTAATTTGTCCTAAACTGTTCAGGAATGTTGTACTTTACACACAAAGGCCATTTTGCATGGGTATGTGTGGGACACTTTCCCTGTGCATCAGCGTTGAGATCTCTAGTCCCAATTTGTCCCTATGCACAACTTTTAACCTCACTGGGGTTAACCGTAGTTAACCGTAGTTGTGTCTTCGGTAGTCTTCCCCTAGGTGAAGGTCCCTGGAATGGCTATTTGCTCTAAATAATGCTTTCCTGTATCTTGCATGCATTTTTCTGGCATGTGTAGGGGAGACCCGAGATCACTTGTGCTGAAATATGAATTCTTGGGTTCTGTGGAATACATGTTGAGATCCACAATATACAATTTTAATTTTTTTTTTCAGTTTTACTTTTGTGAATAAAGATATCAATGCTCTTTGGTTCTTGCAGTTTCCTTAGGTTGGTATGGGAATTTATATTTCTGTAAAAGCTTGTGTGTACTTGTGTGTTCATTTTTCTCTTCTACTTTAATATATACCATGGATGATAAGCTTTTGCCAATGTGAAGGAAATATCTCCTAGTATTTTTGTCTGGTTCTTGAATTTTTTCAAAAACAAAAAATTTTTTTTTAGACAAAGTCTCACTTTGTAGTTCAGGTTGGTCCTGAACTCAACCTCAAACTCAGCCATCCTCCTGCCTCTGTTTCCTGGGTGCTGAGATGACAGCCATGAACCATCACACCTGGCACTGTGGTATGTGGTTCTGACTGCAATGGGCCTAAGTCACCATGCCAACATTGTTGTATGTCGTTACTGGGGACCGAACCTGGGCCTTTGCACTTGCAAGGTAGGCTCTGGGATCACCAAGCTAAATCCCTGGCCCTCAAACGATTTTTAAAAACAAGGATTTGCTACACAGTTAAACACTTTTAATAACTGAAAGTTTAAAAAATATTGTTTAATTGAATTTCAATATTTTTATCCCTTTTCACTTGTGCCTTTTATATATTAGTTAATTAAATTTTGATGAGTTCTAATATATATAAAAGTCTTTTTCCTCTGTATTTAAATCCTGCTTTTCATAATATACACTCCATCTAAAAATCTGTTTCCATATATGATTCCATGCTGAGATTCCCAATTGACTCCTTTTATTCCATGTAGATAATCTATAGTCCAGAGGTCCTTTTTCATTTTCCCACAGCCTGCTATGATAACACTGAAATATGATAGGTTTTTAATATATTTATGGGTCTAATTTTAGGTGTTCTTTCCCTCTGGGTCACTTGTCTATTTCTGCACTTAGACTGCACTGTGTTATAAACGCTCACCATCTCCTGCAGGCCTCACATGTCTTTTTCGGTGATGTTCCCATGCTTTCCTTACCTCCACAATCTTTGCTCTTCCATATATATTTTGAAAACAGTTTGTCAGCTTCCAAGAACTATCCTGTTGGGGCTTTGTCTAAGATTGCTTTGAATGAATAGATTATTTTGGTGGAATTGATGACAATGAGGGAAGAAATATTCCTGTCCATGAAATAGCATGTTCGGGGACATTTTGTATTTCATTGACCTTTTAAAAATTTCCCATAAAATTACAGATTTTTCCGCGTGTGTTTTACATTTCATTTGCTATTTTGACTGTTGTCTTTAATTACATTTCGTATGCAAGATATTTTTATATAATATGTCTCGTTTCTTTTCCTATCCTTGTACTTTCAACTTTTTACATTGTGCCTACCTTTTAGCACTTATATGTGTTTACTTTTTAAGCCTTATGGAAAGTAGTGATTTTAGAACTCTGATCTGGCAATTTCTTCTTTTAAATAAACCATTCATGAACTTGTGTTTCCTGATATTTGTGGTTTACAGTAGTTCTCACATTATTTTTTTCTCATACTGTTTGCATTGTGTCTCTTCTTTCTTTTCCTACTTTGTTTTGAAACAATGAGGTACTTTGAATTCCATTTATTATCTTCTATTGACTTGTTGTTATATATTCTTTCACGGAGATTTTGTAGTTACCTTAAAGAATGAAGCAGGGTTTTTTTTTTTTTTTTTTGATACAGAAGTTTAATACAAATTACCATTTATATTGCCTCCTAGAAGACATTAGGACTTAGAACACGTGGGCTCCATTTTCCCTCAATGCTTTGTGTCACTGCTGTGGCTTTTAGTGTCTACGAGGACTTGGATAAACACAGTCAGTTTCTGAAGCTCCAGGCGTAGGCCTTGCATGACTCCTTCTCCTTTGGAGTACCTGCCCAGTAAAACCTTCCTACTGTCCCAAATTTCTGCCATCTCTTGCAGGTAGAGCCCCAGCATCAGTGTGAAGGTAGAATCCTAACTTCAACAGTTCCCACAGCAAGTCCAGCTGGCTCCGTTGGCTCCGTATTACCTAACGTCTGTAGATTTTCCCTTTCCTGACTAATTGTCCTCTGCTCAACTCATTTCCTTTGTAAAATGCCCAGGGACCCAAGGGGAACTTTTTAGCCTCGTTCCTTTTCCATTTCTCATCAGGTATCACTGATTAAAATCTGTCCTTCAGCTGTCACTCGTGTCTGGCTTACTCTGACACCACAGGGTCCGACGACAGGAGCAGCAGTACTACTGGTAGTTACCCTTGTTTCGCCATCACTCTTTCCTGCTTCCTCAGACATGAACCATTCCCATGGCTTGTTCATCCTCCTGAGTTTCTATCATCCTACTTAGGATCATTTGCTCTTCCTAAAGAACTCTCTCATATACCATTGCTGTTGTGCTAGCAATAAGTTCTTGGATTTCATTGGTCTGTACATGCTTTCCATTCGCTTAACACTTGGTATTTATTTTCCACTGAATATAGAATTGTATTTTGACCAAGGACGTAGCTCAGTGATGCCACACGTGCCTGACAAGCCCAAAGTCCTGAGTTTGATCCTTGGAACAGAAAAAAATTTTGCATTTTAACTGTTTTCTTGAAACACTTTGAAGATATCATTTCTTTTCTCCTGGGTTCCAATGTTTCTGTTGCAGGATCACTTGATTTTTTGGTTCCCTTGAAAGTAGTGTGTGCTTCCTTCCTCCCTGGCTGCTTCACATATTAATTTTCCCCATTTCTCATTTCTTTTCCTAGGCATGCTTTTCTCTGTATCTACCTTACATGAGATTTATAGGGCTTAATTTCATTATTTTATATCTTCAATCAGTTTGTAAAAATTTTAAGCTATTGTCCCTTACATTATTATTTATATTGTTTACTTCCTGCTTTTTTTTTTTTTTTTTTTTGAGACAGGGTCTCGCTGCCCAGTATTGCTGTATGCGGTTACCTGGGATGGAACCCAGGCCCTTGTGCTTGCAAGGACAGGTGCCAGAACCACTGAGCTAAATCCCTGGCCCCTTCCTGCTCTATTTTTGAGACTCCATTGATATATATATTTGAACTCTTCACTGTGTTCCATATGCCTCTTACAATTTTTCTCTTTTATCCTCTTAGCATTTTATTCAACTTGGATGTTCCTTGATCCTCTCTGACTTCCTCCAGTCCGAAGTAAAAATCCACATACTGAGTTCTTCATTTCAGTTACTCTGTTTTCAGCCTAAAATTTCTATCTATCCCTTTTCTGTGGATTCTTATTTTCTAGTACAGTCTTTAACATCTATACTTTGAGTCTCTTATCTTTAGAGCTCATGGATGCCGGGTCTGGTAACTGGGCTTTATTTACGCATGTTTGGTGCCTTGGCTTCTTGGTTGTTGTCCTGTAATTTGTGACTGGAAATTGGCCGTGGGATACAACAAACTGTAGAGGATCCTAGTGTGCTCTCTTCTTCCGGACAGGAATAACCACTGATCACTTCAGTATGGTCACAATTCCAGTGGACTAGACTGTATAGTAATTTGGTAAGGCTTTGTTCTGGACAGTCATCTAACTTCTCCTCTACATACTGGTGTCCCGTGATTGGGACCTCTGCTTGGGCTCATGCTAAGGGCTGGCAAATACTGTGGGAATATGGCTGTCAGCTCACTTTAGCAGGCTTTGCTTTTCTGTGCTGCTGTCCACTGAGGTGAACTCTGCCTTGGAAGTTCTGCAGCACTTTCTGCCAGAAGCCATTTGTTTTGTTTTACATTTCATGTAGTTTTCTTACATGTTCTTTGTGGGAGTACTGGCTAACTACAAGCCATTTTGTTTACACAAAAGTAGAGCTTGCATTTTATTTGAAATACATTTTAAAAATAATAATTAATACAGAAAAGCTACACTAAAACAAAATTTATAGTTGAGTGGATCATAAAAGAAGACAAACACATGTGAGCATCAGGTAAAGAGACAGAACCTCTGCAGTTAACCTAGCGTGCACTTCACTGGCCTCTTTCCAGCCATAGCTTTGTCAATCTTGCTTCTAAAATAGAGATTATTCTCAATTTTATGCTTCTTTTATTTCTTTAGAACATTTTCCACTCAGATGTTAAATCCTTCATATAATAGTTTATTCTTTTTCACTTCTTGCCAGGACTTCAGTGTCTTTGAATCTAAAAATTCTGACTCTGCTCCACTCTCTGCCTCATAAGTTGCACTGCAGAATTTGAGTGGTCAACCCTCAGGGCTTCTGGAAGTCTGAGCAGCACGCACGGCTGTTCTACAGATGGGACTTAGCTCCAGTCAGTTGTCAGGGCGGCTTCATCATTCTACGTGTAACCATACGTCCTAGCTATTATCAAGAAAGGAATAGCAAAATCTCCGGTTGCAATGAATGACTTTTTATTGCTAGTTTAATTTTGTTCATTCATCCTCACATTTTCCAAATCTGTAATTGGGCACATGCACATATAGGATTGCATTGTTTTTCCATGGATAGACCCTTTTGTCCTTATGTAAGGTTTCTCTACAATGCTTTGCTTTGAAGTAATATGTAAGTAATTGGGCTTTGTTTTAAAATTTTTTGAAAATTATTTTTGCATTCCTCTTTTGCTGATATAATATCTTGAAATGCACAATTTTGTAGTATTGAATGAATTCACACTCTTGGATGTTTGTTATCACTATCCACCTCCAAATTGGACTACTCTAGTTGCATTATATAGATGAAATGATGATATTAAACTTTTTGTGTTAGAATTATTTTATTTAGAACAATATTTTCAAAAAAGTCAGCCACATGTGTCAGAATTGTGTTGTTCTTTAAGGATGAATAATGTGCTCTTATTGGCAGATAATCCACTTTCTTCTGTATTCATCTGATGAGGGACATTTATGTTGTTCTGCCTCTTGACTATGTGAATAATACTAGCGTGGACATTATGTTCAAATGTGTTCAAATTGCTGCCTTCAAGTCTTTTGCTGTAAAGGTAGAGATTGTATTGTGGAGTCATAAGGTTTGACTGAACTAAATTGACTTAAGTAAATTCTATGCTTAGTTTTTGGAGAAATCACTGTGCTATCTTCTACTATCTTATCACCAAGACACCATAGTCTGCATTTGTCCATATTCCTGCCAATTCTAGTTGTTTTCTATTGAGTCTTGTTTGTTTGTATTTTAACAATAACAATCCTCATTCCTGGGTATGAAGTGGTAATTTTTAATGGATTTGATTTAATTTACTCATTTATTACTGAGGTTGAGTGCATTTTCATATGCTAATGAGATATTTATGTATCCTCTTTGAAGAAATGAGTCTTCAAATCTTTTGTCCATTTTAAATGATTTTTGGTGTTGATGACAAAAATTCTTTATAAATTCTGGACGTAATTCTCTTATTACACTTATGCTTTCCAAACATTTTTCCTGATAGTTTAAGTGTCTTTTTCACTCTGTTGATAATGTATTTTGGTGCACAGAATGTTTTAGTTTTGATAAAGCCCAATTTAACTTTTTCTTTCTTCTTTATCCTATGATTTTGGCATCATAACCGAAAGATGATTCCCAAATCCAGTATCATGAAGCATTTTCCCTGTGTTTTCTTCTAGATATTTTATATCTTTAGTTCTTACATCTAAGTCCGATCTTTTTGGAGTTAATTATGTATGTAATCCATGAATGTACCCAGTTTCATTCTTTTGTGTTGGGTATTTAGATTTTCCAACATAATTTGTTGGAAATACTCTCCTTACTGCATTGAATGGTCTAGCAGCTTTGTGAAAGCTCAGCTGGCTGTATACACTGTTTTATTTCTGGGCTTTCTAATCAAATCCAGATTTGTACATCTATGTCACAGTAGTTTGAGCTGTTATTATAAAGCATCATGGGCTCTGTGTCTTATAACAAAGCATCACAGTCCTGGAAGCTGGTGTGTGATGCCCGATTATCAGCACTGTCTGGTTTCAGTGATGGTTCGCTTGCAGATTCTACACTGTTGTCTTCTCATTGTGTTTTTATATGACCTAAGGAGGACCTGCGAGCCCTCGAGGTCTCTTATAAGAGCACCTACTACACACAAGGGCTTCACCTCACAACCTACATTTCCAGCTGCACTGTCATCTTGTGGGACTACAGTGTCATGTCGGGTTCACCACAGACAAAATGCTATCATGTGATGCATGATTGTACTCATTTAATTATTAGAACCACCCTATAAGGAAGATATTATTTCTTATTTTACAGATGAGATAACTGAAACACAGAAAGCAAGGTGAAAGCTAGGGAGCTCCACACTGTTTCCTAAGATCTGAATCGAGGCAGTCAGCAGGAGGCCCGTGCTCTTCATTTTCCTGCTAAAATGCCATGAAAGTATGTTTGCGGCCCGGGGTCTACAGACCCCATTCCCTCCTGATGCAAAGGCTTTGAAGAAAGTCTTTGGACTTTTCACAGGTGCAGCCCCCACATCTTCCAAGAAGGTGCTCAGCAAGTGATTTTTTTGTGTGAATTTTCTCCTAGTAGTTCACAGGGATTGAGATGTAAAGAGCATCAGCAGAAATAGAAATTCTGTTGTTATCAGCCAACAATGGCTGTCTATCTCTCTTGAGCAGACAGGTGGAAGCGGAAAGCTGCTTCCAAGCGTTCTCTTCTGTGCTTTGCTGATCAGGAGGGAATGAGAAGCTGGTAGCTTGGGCAAATAGCAAGAGGCTGCTGCCTTCCTGATTGCGCCTTCAGGATGTTGGGAAAGGCTTCAGACATCCACAGTGGCTTCCACGGTCAGCCTAGACTCCCACCATCTCTCATTCAAGTGAACAGAAGATATTAAAAAGGCTCTTATCAAAATGTTCTCCCCAGTGGGATAAACATTAGGCTGTTAATGGTAACAACACTTTTTAAAGTAATTTCTCAGCCTGGCTTGTTAATCAAAGCTTGAACACATATAGTTGGACAGGAATTGGGAACAGATAGAGGAACCATAGAGCATGAGCCTTCCAAGGGGTTCTGGGTAGGAGGAGAGCATTTTCCTTCACCACGGCGTCCTGATGAACTTCTGCTTAGAATGGGAAGGGGTGAGGGTAGCAGCTAAGTCCTCCCTGATGACAGACATCTACATCAGCACCATGGCTCTGCTTTCCGTGGTACACCTCACTGCTCAGGCCAGTCAGAAATCCAGCAGATGCTGCGGATGTGAAATTTATGTACTGCAGATGTTTTTAGGCTCATTAACTAATTATTTAATGATTCTTACCAATCCATGGCCACTTTTAAATTATGATGTACGCTAGAGCTAAAAATGTTTTGTGGGCAAGATGTCTCATAATTTAGTATATGTTAAATGCAAAATGAATTGATTTTGTCACACCTTAGTTCTAGAAGATTCCCTCAAAATCTCATGGTCAGAAGTGGCATTTGGATCATAGGTGCTGCTGTCACTGGTGAACTGATCACTGATGAGCTCATAGCTCCATGTGCTGCTGGGAGGGAGGGCTGGTTGGAAGAGGCAGATCACTGGTGTTATGGCTTTGAGAGGTGCATCTCCGCTCTGCTTTTCTCTTCGCTCTGCTTCGTGGCTGCCATGAGGCAAGCTACTTTCCTCCTCCACCTGATACCATGAAATTCCTGCTTTAGAGCCGGATGACCTGGACTGAGCCCCTGAACCATTCAGAAGGTTAAACATCTTCCCCTTTAGGTTGTGGATGACAAGTGTTATGTTCCACCAAAAGGAACGAGGAATAATACATTATTTTACAGTAAATAGTTTAACACAAGGAGAGAGAGACTGTAACATCAAGAGAATGGTACCATTTGGAAACTTAACTGTTTTAAACCTGTCTTGTAGGTTTCTACTTCTAGGTCAAAGGCTTCATGTCCCCAAACTTCACTGTCAGTGTTTCTTTGAGTGAGACACTCTCCAAGTCCAGAGCTAATTTCCACCAATCCCAGTTCTCGGGCTCAGTCATGCAAGTCACATCTCTGCCTGCTGTGTTTTTTCTCTTCTCTTCACATTTTCAATTTGTGCATATTGGTCAGACAGATCAGTGAGTTTCACTGTGGCAATTTGTACATGCCCACAGCATACTTTACTCTTTCACACCCCACCAGTCTCACATTTGAGAAGGATAAGTGTGTATAATATAATTTGATCAAATTCCTGTCCTCATTACCCATCCTTACACCTCCTCCCTTTCTTCCTTCTTCTCTTTCTCTTGTCTAATAATAGTCTCCCATCTACTTTTTGTCATCATTGTGTAGATTCCACATTTTAGGGAGAAACTGTGATATTTGTGCTTTGGGTTCTGGCTGTTTTTCTTAACATGATGTCCTCTATATCTCTCCATTTCTTTTCACTATTCCTCCTGGCAAGACTCCAAGAGTGTGTGGACCATGTTTTCCTCGTCTGCTCATCTGTCCAGGTGTCCCTGGTCCGCTCTGGGTCTTGACTGTCCTCTTTCGTGTTGCAGTAAATGCGCATGTGCATCGTCCCTCTGGAATGCTATCTGCTTGCCTCATGTTTATCCTAAGGAGTGGTGTAGAGGAGTCGAAGGGTAATTCATTTCGGCTTTCTGAGGCATCTTCAAATTGACTTCCACAGTAGCTGTACTGATTCCCGCCACGTGCTCTTGCGCTTCACCACTGCATTCTCATGGCTTCCTAACTGTCTTCCAGGTTCCAGTGGCACTGTGACCCCAAACCCTCCAGTCGGAAGAATCTGTGGGTCACCACATGTGCCCACAGGATAGTGAAAAATTTCCAAAATATGTCACAAGACACATGACTTCTGGGAGGTGGACTCAAGTATGGTACACAAGGAGAGATCTGAGGCCAAAGAAGTTTGGGGAGTATTTTATTAAGCAGTTTTCAATGTATAGACCTGTCAGAATATTGTTTATATCAAGAGGTATTTTAAACCTTCTACAAATTAATAGAAAATATTACATTTCCCAAGAATTGATAAAAGATACTCTTTCTCTGCAAAGTATCAGTCAGTAAGAATTTTTTCCTTCTGGGTATAAATTGGGTCATTTATTAGTTTCTTGTGCCTCTGAACTTCTATAAAAATCGTGGTCCATGGAATACATTTCCCAACCAACTTCTACAAGTCTTTGTAAGGCTTTGTTTATAATTAAACTATAAGATAAAGTAATATGGATCTAAATAAAGCAAAGAAGAAAAAAACCCAAATTCTGGTGATTATAATCACAGAGGTTGTATTTGGATAACACTGACTGGTAGTACATGTGAAAATTAATGTGTCACAATTTAAATTTCTGGCAATACTTAGAGAGGGTAAATTTAAGATAATTTTTAAAACCAAATATAAGCAAGAATGTGACATATATGTCTTTATATAAGGTACATGGAAAAGTAATTTACACAATGGAGAAGCACTATTTGAATGACTAGACCTTGAAAAGAAATATAGGGATATCTACTTTTATTTATTATCCTCTCTCTCTGTCTCTTTCCATATATATGATAGTTCCTAATAAAAGAGAAAACATACAATATGTAAGCTTGTGTGTCTGTCTTATTTCACTTAATACTATGCATCAATTCCATTTACCTATGAATACAAAAAATTTAGGGAGATATTTTTTAAATGGATGGGAAACAGCAGAGGAGGGGGTTGCAGGGGACGGAAAGGGACAGAAGAAAAATAATTTGAAATGAAAACAGTGTTTTTGCAAATAAGGAGACCAAGAGTTGGAAGGAACAAGGAGGAAGCAGATATGTAGGGGGCAAAATAAAAACAAAAGAATTCAGAGATGTCATGTATTGTGTACCAACTCCTCACGGTGCATGTAATCATTATGTACTGTAAACATGTACTAATAAAAAGTGAAAACTAGCCTGATGTGGTGGCTCACACCTGTAATCCCAGCATTTGGGAGGCAGAGGCAGGAAGACTTGAGTTCAAGACTCGCCTGGGCTGCACAGTGAACTCAAGGCCAGCCTGAACTACAAAGCAAGACCCTGTCTCAAAAACAAACAAACAACAAACAGATAAACATAAAGCAGACAAAAAGGGAAAATTAAAAAAGAAATATGTAAGGGAATAATTTTAGGCTCTAAACCAGTGAAGGACTTTCTGTGTATTCTGGAGGTAGCAGAGTATGAGGGTACATGCTCGGCTGTGGGTAACAGGGACTGAAATCTTTATTCTTTATAATCTTTATTCCAGGTAAGTTAGATTTTCCGTTTACCCTAGGTGCCCAGAGGTGCACAGCCTGGAGCTGTTCCTGCTTCTTTGACCTGAGGCTGGTGATCATGGGTTCTTCTCTGGTTGCTTCTTCTTTTTTTTTTTTTTTTTTTTTTTTTTTTTTTGAGACGGGGTCTCGCTTTGTAGTTCAGGCTGGCCCTGAGCTCAGCCTCCAACTCACATCACAGCGATCCTCCTGCCTCTGCCTCCCAAGTGCTGGGATTACAGGCGTGAGCCACCACACCCGGCACTGTGGTATGTGGCATTGATTGCTGCTGGGCGTGAGTTTCCACACCCAGTATTGTATGTGGTTTCCGGGGAATCAAACCCGGGTCCTTGTGCTTGCAAGACAGGCACCAGAACCACTGAGTTAACTTCCCGGCCCTCTGGTTGCTTCTTATACCAAATGGGGAGCTGACCTTGTCACCATCCAAGATGGCTTTACTCTTGTCAGGAGAAGGGGGACTGTGAGAAGCAGCACACTTTCCTTCCGCTCATGTCCCGCTGGTCTTGGCAAGGAAGCAAATCAAAGTGGTTCTGTGTGTGAAATGGAAACTCTGCTGACCTTCTGGGTAAGAAACGGAAACCCTTCCTCAAATTATCTAGCAAGTGACACCACACTTGACCCCTTTTATGTAAAATCGCTTAACTTTTGTCAACATTTGTCATAACTTCCGACTAGCATGCCATGGGATGACCAACTCCCATTGTGGTTTAAAACCACAAATAAGCCGCCATTTAAAAATCCTCGGGGCACTGGGGGCTTGTTGTTATTGTTTTATTTTTTTGTGCTGGAAATCAAACCCATAGTTGTAG
>PVIR01025495.1:0-24818 GCA_004026965.1 Petromus typicus | reverse complement strand
AAGATGTGTCAGGTACAGGTATAAATTGTCAATGTTGAATGAGATTATAATGTATGTATAAAATGTACCAATAAAGTCATTTTTTAAAAAGTGAAGGAGACAGAGTAACAGAACAATAACTGGTTGGTTAATATCAGGTTGCTCTGGGTTACTTTTTCTGCTTGGATATGAAGGCAGAACTACCATATTGAAATTTCCAATGGAAACTGGTCTTTTTTGGAAAGTTTAACTATTATGTCTAATTTGTCTTGGTTTCTTGGAGATGAGATAACCAGCTGAGTTTCAGTTTGGTGAGGTGGCTCCTGAGCATGGATGACTCTGTTTTGATTTCTAGTCTTGTCTGATTGGTGCCAGAGTGGGTGCCTGGTTATTCAGCACTCCTATTTCATAGATGAAGAAACTGCATCAGACAGCTCTTGGGTCCTGCCTCCCGTCCTCTTGGCCGCCATTTCTTCCAGCCATTGTTGCTGCATGCACCCTCTCCTCTTCCCATTTTACACCTCCTCTCACCTTTCTGCCTCAGGACTATCTGACAAGGGAAGACCACAGGGTCCCATCTGACATTCATACATAGCTGGTCTGAAAGTGGGCATGGCTTTGGGGAGGATGGGACCCCTCAATACCTGTCCCTCTCTGTGTCTTTGGGCACTGAATGTGCCCCCCCCCCAGGAGATCCAGCTTCCTTGAGTGGGAGCCAATGCCAGAATATCTCTTTGTAAAGTTTTCTCCTCTTTTGCATTTTTACCTCTTCTTAATTCATAATCTTTTCCCCAGGTCATTCCCAAACTACCTACACAAAGCTCTTGACCTGGCTCTGCTTTCCAGGGGAACCCGGTCTAAATTAGAAACTAATTCCAAAAGGATAATGGTGATGCCATAGAGTAGCAGACCATGGACGATAGAAGAGAGATTCAAGGCAAAAGCAGGTCCTTTTGTCACTCCTCAACTATTTTATTTTTCTTCTTTACATGTTGTTAGTTGCTTCTCATTGAGTTTTCTAGGAATGAGCCTAATAGAAACCAGAAGTGGAAAAGAATGAGATATTTATTAAAGTGTGAACTTAGGTTGGGTCCTTGGTCTGTGGAATTTTGGGAGTCATTTTCATCAATAGTTAAATTTGGAAAGTTTTTCAAAATAATAGTTTTGGAGTGGCTTTCTTAAAATTATTGGATTTCAGATCTATTTCTTGTGGTTTCTGTAACATACTGGTGTACGGTTTGTTCAGGGTTAAAAAAAATTTAAGACAATGCAATGCAGTTTGGTTTCAAACTGTTTTTAAAGCCGATTACTTAGGAAAAATATTTTTGTAACATTTTATACCATTTAAGAATTAAAGAATTTTAAATCTAAACATTTTAAAACTCTTTAGAAATCTGTTTATCTGAATACTGAGATTTTTGGATAACTTTTGCTTTATTTAACTTCAAAGCAATTAGTCAAAATAGCTTGGATCCCGGACAGATTTCAAAGCTGTGCACTTTCAAAGTGGCTCATCTCAATAACATGCAAAGATATATGGACCATTTTATTATCTCAGATGTTAGTTTCCCATCATAGAAATATGAAACTAGGCAATAACTTCACATTATTGCAAAATCAGCTACATATTTTTCAAATTAAAACATCTGCTCAATGTGAAAATGGATTCAAATGTTTTCTTTATCAATTATAGGGGAACTATTTTGCCAAACTTTTAACTCAGCCTTTTTGCCCTCCCACAGGATTTTTTTTTATTGAAATCTTTATTGGTACATTACATATACACATCCTGATTGCACTCAACAATGAGAATTTGTACCATATATGACACAACTTAATTCTCATTTTTCCCCATACCCCTACCGACCCTACCACCCCACCCCTATATACATAAACTTTGTTTCCTTTCTTTTATGTTATAATCTCATTATTTTCTCCCCTTCACCCTATTTTGCTTTGAGTATTTTCTATTTCACAATATATAGCATACATTCTAGAACTTACTTACATCTTTATTTTCTCATACCAGAGAAAAGATGTGATATTTACCTATCTGTGACCTATTTATTTTATTTATGGGGATATCCTCAAGGTACATCCATTTAAGTATAAATGACTCAAACTTATCATTTTTTATGGCAGAGTAATACTCCATTCTGCAGAAGAACCACAGCTTTTTTATTCAGTCTCCAGTTGATGGACATTTGGGTTGTTTCCAAGATGTAGCAATCACAAACTGAGCTGCTATAAATATAGGTGTACGTATATCACTGTGATATGAGTCTTTTAATTCTTTTGTGTATATACCTAGCAGAGCGATGGCTGGGTCAAATGGTGCCTCCAATCCTAGCTTTTTGAGGAGTCTCCAAACTGATTTCCACAGGGGTTGTACGAGTTACAGTCCCACCAACAGTGGAGTAAGGTTCCTTCTTCACAGCCTCACCAACATTTGTTGCTGGCTAATTCTGAAATGGTAGCCATTCTGTGGAGTGAGATGAAATCTCAGTGTTGTTTTCATCTGCATCTCTTGAATGACTAATGATGTTGAGCATTTCTTCATATACTTCTTAGCTGCTCTTTCTCCTTCCTCTGAAAAGAATCTGTTCATTTCAGGTGCCCATTTTTGAATTGGGTCTTTAAATTTGGGTGGGCTGAGTTTTTCTGAGCTCTTTATATATTCTAGATAGTAATCCTTTGTCTGAGGAACAGCTGGTAAAGATTTTTTCCCACATTGTTGGTTGCCTTTTTGCTCTGTTAGATCTTGACTGTGTGGATTTTGATCACTGGGTGTGACCAGTATTTTGAGGATTAGCTTGAAAATAGTTTGAGGTATGCGCTGAATTACCCCTTTTGAAAAAGAACATTGAGGCTTAAAAAATGTGATTACTAACTTGTCTCAAGTTTTAGGATTATGAAAGAGAAGAACTGGTTTAAAGGTTCTTTTTGAGTCCATGTTTTTAGCTTTCAGTCAGGGCACTTCTTTTTTCTTTTGGTATTAGCACATATTAATTATAGAGAATAATAATGGCTACAGCAATAACACTTTAATCATTTCTACTTCTCCCTAACTCAATCTTCCCTCCCTTTTATTCTTTTCTTTTTCTCTATCAGCTTCCCTTCTATTTTTATGTTCTGTTTCTGATTTCGCATATGAGAGAAAGAATGCAATATTTATCTTTCTGGGTTCAGCTTATGATGATTTCTAATTCCATTCATTTCACTGGAAATGTTGTGATTCTGCTCCATCTTATGGCTGAGTAGTACGGCATTGTGTATATGTGTTGGGGGAGAAATCCTGTTGTCCATCTGGGACTGTGATTGGGTCAGGCTTTCCTGCCTGCAGACCAGCTGTCACATGTCTGGACCTGGAACTTGACTCTTCTCTTCATTTCTGGTGGCACAGGGACTCCGGTGGTCCCACACCTGTGGTGCTCTGGGGCAGAACTGTTCCAGGATCTTCACAGTTCCTGGGGATTATTGGTGGAATCTGCTCTGCTCTCTGAGTCTTTTATCATTAAAGGTGTATAGGGGCTGAGGATTTAGCTCAGTGGTTATGACACCTCACAAGAGCCTGGATTCAGTGCAGCAATGAGTACCACATACCACAGTGCTGGGCATGGTGACTCACGCCTGTAATCCCAGCACTCGAGAGGCAGAGGCAGGAGGATTGCTGTGAGTTTGAGGTTGAGCTCAGGGCCAGCCTGAACTGCAAAGCAAGACTCTGTCTCAAAAAAAAAAAGTATATAGATTAAGGTATAGCAAGTGGCTGGGGTTTTGGGTGCCCAGAGTAGCATGGATAAGGCCCAAATTCAGCTTCTTCTCTAAGTCTTATTTTCATTTATTTATTCACCTTGTGCTGTTGGGCTCACAGGAGACTAGAACTTAACTGCAGAGGTTCTAGTAACATCCCCTTGTATGATATATTCTGACACATTTATCTTTTGACAGGTACTTACACTGTTTGCATACTTAGCTATTGTGGGTTCTGCTTTGATAAAGTGTGGAAGTATCTGTGTAGAATACCGACCAAATCTTTTAGAATATATCAAGGAGTAGTGTAGTTGGATCAAATGATAGCTCTTTTTTTTTTTTTTTTAAAGGAACCTCCATATAGTTTACCATCATACTTTTGGTCTCAACCCATAAGTATTCATAATTTAAGGAATCATTCTATTTCTTCATTCTATTATATTTCCTTATTCTGTTTCTTTTTATGGTAAATTCCCAACCAAAGAATTGCTATGTATCTAAACTCAATTGCCAGATATATCACAAATAATTTGCCATTGGTAGCAAAACACTGATAATGAGCTACTGATTTATTCTGATAAATTTGAATGGATTTGGGATTATCCTCAAAGTTGCCTCAATCTCACACATTTCTATTCCCGTTTTTATGTTCTTCCTGAGTTGATGACAATGAGGAAAATGTGCAGTTGGAGGATAAAAAAAACCACATTCCAGATGAAAAAAAGCATTTTTCACATCTTCTTCTGGAGGAGAATGGTCCTAGGCCAAAACTGAAGATATCTATAGGTGTGTAGAGTAGTCTCAGCTCAGTCTCAAGCTAATGAAAAATAATTTAGAGGTATATCATTCAGCTACCTGAGAAACAAAATTTGGAAGGATCAGAATTGGAATCTGGTAAAAGGAAATAACACTTCTGCATAGTAGAAAAATGGAATAACTTTTTTTTTGGTGAGAGATAGACTGATAAATGGAAAATTGTGGAAAAATAAAATATTTCTTATTATAATTTGACCCTACTGACAACTAAAATTGATTTTTGTCTTGGATATGTGAGTAAATATGTCTGATTTCAACAATTAGGTTATGAGGCTACTTTCCATTTGTATACCAATTTTAAGAATACTAGAATAACTATGGGCCATGTGTGGCAGAGGGTGGGGTGAGTCTTACTGGTGATCTTTTCTAACTCTACTTAAAATAAATAGATTTGACTCAGGGATACTAATTGCTGTAGGAAGCGAGAATAACAGACCCACGAGCAGAAAGTGGGACTGGAAACTGTGATGTTCCATGAATTTCTTATAACAAGACACTTCAGAAAATTATCTGCTTCCTCATCAGTTCAGTCCATTTTTCCCTGAAAGATCAGGCAAAACATTTTCTGTTCTTTAACTGGACCCTAGTTAAAATAATTTGCTAGGGACATATGTGTCCTAACTGCTTGTTAAGACTTATCTACCAATATTAAATAATTTTATTATTCATTTGGTATAAATCTGCTAAATTAAGTGAAGAATTAAGATAATTATGCAAATAACTTAGCTTTCTAATATGGTTTTCTTTGAAAAATTCATCTAATTTGTGGGGTATTTTAATTTGAAATTTCTGCAACTGCTTTGGGTCATGCTAATACAGCTACTGCCTATGAATGGAAATGCTACTGGCAAGAGGAGGGTGTTGAGATTTTTGTGTAGCAGGAAGATTGTAATTTAATAAGTTAAATGTCTGGCTGCATTTCTACAGTCCAGGGAAGGGCTAATTCAATGTTTTAAATCTTACTGTGAGCATTTAATTTAGTATTAGAAGTGGTGGCTTTTCTGTGAAAGAAATCACTTTGCTTACCTGCCCTCCCCATCAACTTCTGGGACTGGAAAAGGTAAGACCTACCTTGGTCGAACCTGGATGAGAAGCATAAATTGTTCTGAATGTTAGGTCATAAGGATAGCAGTTGGGGTGTTGACAGCTGGAGCAGAGCAGAGAATGTCTCCCAAGAGAGAGAAGGACACAAAAATGAAGGAAACAGATACATGCTGTTTTCCCCCAGCAGAAAACGGTAGACAGATTCCAGAAGAGAGATGCCAAATAGGAAGTTTAGAAATGGAATGATTCCATGTATGTATTTTTAAAAAATTTTTATAAAGGATCCTAAAGAATTTAAAAATATAAACACAGTAATAGAAGCGAGAGTAAATCTAAAGTGTTGACCCAGGGGCTGAACTGCTCGTGCTAATTAAACCTTAGGTCCAGCACTTCTGGCTGCATGATGCCCGGGCCCAAGTTTCTTAGATTCTTTGTGCATCTTCTCAACTATGAAATTAGTATGATGATGTTCTTGCCGTGTGGATTTGCTGAGGACAGTGACTGCATTAACACCCATAGGGATTAAGAGCAGTATTTGGCCTTATAACTTTAAAGCTTTATATTTAAATAGAGAAGCTTCTCTTAATCCTGCTTTGCCTCTTGTCTGCTACTCTAGTTCTGTGATCCTCTTTGCAGTAAACTTGTCAGAGCATTATGTGTGTGTGTGTTTGTGTGTGTGTGTGTGTGTATGTGTGTGTGTGTAATTTCTTTTTATTTAATCAGTGTTTCCAAAGCCTTCTTTTTACATTATAGTTCCCATAGAAGTCTTTTTAGATACTTTTTCAGCCAACTCTCCCCACTCATGATACTTTAATACTGCACATTTATTGTATGTTATGGTTTAACTGTGAAGGGTTTCCTAAAGACTTATGCAGTGAGGGCTTGATTTGCAGTATAGTAGTGTTCAGAGGTGAGGCTGAGAACTGAATGGCTGTAGAAGGTTTGGCTCAGTGCAGGAAGCAGGTCACTGGAGGTGTGCCGTTCAGTCTGGGCCTTGCCTTTCCTTTTTGGTTCCTTCCTGTTCCCTCTGCTTCCTTTTTTTTTTTTTTTTTTTGAGACAGGGTCTCGCTTTGTAGCTCAGGCTGGCCCTGAGCTCAGCCTCAAACTCACATCACAGCAATCCTCCTGCCTCTGCCTCCCGAGTGCTGGGATTACAGGCGTGAGCCACCACACCCAGCACTGTGGTATGTGGTGCTGATTGCTGCTGGGGTGAGTCTCCACACCCAGTATTGTTATGTGGTTACCGGGGATCAACCTGGGTCCTTGCGCTTGCAAGACAGGTGCTGGAACCACTGAGCTAAATCCCCGGCCTTCCCTCTGCTTCTTAACTGCTGTGAGGTGAGCAGTTTTCTTCTGCCATGCTCATCTGCCATGATGTGTAATTTAAAATTTTTTATTTTAAAACTTTTAATTTTAAGACAGACTCTCACTAAATTGCCTAGGCTGAACTTGTGGCGCTCCTGCTTGAATCTTCTGGAGTGCTGGGGTTACAGACATGCACCATCATATTCGGCTCAAAGGCAGCATTTTTCCTAAGTTCCATTCAGGGATATATCTCAAGTACCCAGAGCAATGGGTAGCACATTTGAGACAGTGCTGAATGGATGAATCTCCATTTCTTGACTTCATGTTTTGTGCATACTTCCAGCGCTATGCATATAAAGCCATAAGAGTTTAAAATGTGAGTAAATTCTTACATTTTTTCCTAAACTAATCTGTTGCTTCAGACCTTCCAAGTCTGCCATGTACAACTTTGGGATGTTTGAAAGAGGTGAGGGAATGGGGTGCTGTGTATGGTAAGTGAGGGAGAAGAAAGACCATACTCAAAGGAAGTGGGTCATGGAACAGAGAAAAATAATTCAGTAGAAACAGAAAATCAGGGTTGGGGGCACAGAAATGAAAGAATCCTCACAGTTATTGGGCTAATGGTATTTGTTCTGCTTGCTTTCATTTACTATTCTGTTTGAATGGTAAATGCAAGGGTTGCTCCCATCCCACTAAGCCCAGGAGACTTGCTGATCTCTGAATGACAGGTATCTTGAGAATCAGAGTGGCCCTGAGCCTTAATTTCATTATGCTGATGTACATACGACCAGGCTCAGGCTCTCAGTTCAGGCCATTTACATTTTCTATGCTTCTGGTTTTCTGTCCTCTTTTGTATGTTTTTATGGTGACTCCCTAAGTTCCAATGCCTGGGACCAAATATGTTCCTATGGTGTAGGAAGACAGGAGATCCTGGGACTGGATTCAACTCTTTTGGATTCTGCTCTGCCAGATCCAGGGACAGCTCCACCTTTTCTTCCTCGCTAAGACCTGATTGAAACTGGTGGGCCTCAGACTCCAGCCACAGAGCTGGCCTCCTTGGGTTTTACAGCAGCTCTAGGCTATTTCCTTCTGGCTGAAATGCCTGGGACTGTAGGTCTGGAACATGTATTAGAAGAGTAATGTCTGGGGAGAGAAGCACGATAACATGGAAACACTGACTGCTATGGTAACCTTGAAATAATAAACAACCTTTTTTTATACTAGAAAAATCAGAGAATTTGACTTTGTGGCAATGTTTGGAAGGGAAATAACACACCAGTTAGATCACGTGTTTGCTTTATTTTTTTTTTTTCTCTCCTGGGTGGAAGAGAGTTGGGAAGGACTTCACTGGGCAAATGGATGTCATTATGTATCATTGAAGACCTTATACACCTCTCTGGACATTTTTAAAAAGTCAGAATGTCAGTTGAAACATCAAAATGATCCCACTTTTTCATATTTGCTCTTCTAGGGTAGAAGGTAACTACTACTATAGAAACCATCAGACAGTTGCTACATACACACAAGTGTGTTGCTAATTGGTTGAGCTGGCTGAGACTTAGTGAGTATGATACTTCAAGTAGAGAATCAACTTGATTGGCTCCATGATTCCCCCAAGGGATCAGCAAAGCCCATTTCTGAGTGTATCTGTGGGTCTTGGAGGCGTGTCTTTCTCCCTCAGCTTGACCTCTAGCACTGTTTCCCTGCTCTCCTTTCTGGCTGTTGGGAACTAAGCATCTTTGCTCTACCACGCCCTCCTGCCATGACTTTTCTGCTTTGGAGCCAGCCACCCAAGCACTGATGTGGCTTGAAACTGTGAGCCTAACTGAATCTCCCCACCTTTGCCTTGTAGGTGTTAGGTATTGTGTCCCGTTGACGGGAAAGGTGCCTTCTACAGTTGCATACAGTCAACAATTAATACAGTTTTTTTTTTTTCCAGTGCCTATTGAAATGAGATGTCATGATTTTCCTTTCTAATTTTTTGAAGGCATCTTGATTGATGTTACTGCTTTCTGATTACTATTAGGTAACAAAAAGTCCCTTCTGATATAATATTCAAGGTTGCTTTCCCTACCTACGTCACCAACACCTCTGAGCCCCACTTAGTCCTGATGCTGTTGTTGTTGGTGTGTTCTGCTCTTTTTTTTTTTTTTTGAGATAGGTCCTTGCTCTGTAGTTCAGGCTTGCACCAAACTCACTAGTAGCCCAGGCTACCCTCAAACTCTTGGCAATCCTCCTGCCTCTGCTTCCTGAGTGCTAGGATTATAGGCCTGAGCCACCACTCCCAGCATTGGGGTATGTGGTATAGGGGATTGAACTTGGGACCTTGTGCTTGCCAGGCAGATGCTAGAATCACTGAGCTAAATCACAGGCTGTTTCTAAATTCTTGAACTCTAATATCTTTTGTGACTCTTGGTTCACTGTAGGTGGGACATAGGAAATTGGAAGAGAAGAACAAAGTCTTATCTGTCTTGTACTGTTGAAATCTGTGTGGCAGGGGCCCAAATGCTGGCTCTTCAGAAAAATTTTCTGTATATAATTTGGTAAGCTGATTGTCCACCAAACCTGAGCCCCACTTTTGACAGCATTGTTGGGGGTTTACTTGTCCCCTGGATGTGCTTTCTTTTCACAGAGCTTAAGTGTTCCCTAGATTTTGGCAAGAAGGACACCAACTTTGAACCTTATGCATAAGAATCCTACCATTGTTCACTTTTTCCTGTGGCTTTGTGACTGCCCGAAAACTTAGCTGTCCACAAGGATGCTCAGACAACTCCTTTAAACCTTATTTTGGGTGATAGGACTCGAGAACTTTGCCTCCGTGGCCTCAAGGCAGTTCCCAAGGCCTTTGTGAGCTTCTGCCCTGTGTTCATGCAAGCCTTACTGAAGAGGTACTGCTTCTTGGGTTGTGGTTGGCACTCCTGTAGGTGCTGGAGCAGGAACATTGAAGAAGGACAGAAAAGGAAGCTTAATAGGGCCTCATGTGTTCAAGAGTAAACTGCCAGGATTATGAGATTGTTTCCTTGAATCTGGCTTTCCAAGTTCTCATCTTAGTTTCTGAATTCAGTGCATTCAAGGTGGTATGGAGGTAGATATCTGTTTTCCAGGTTGTTTTGAAAGCATGTTTGTCAGATTTGGAAAATAGAATCTGGTTTATTTAGTTTGGTTTATACTTTCACCCTATGTAAATCTTTGATGTGGGTCTTGGAAGATTAGGGGTGAACATGACTCCGTCCATTGGGAAACTCATGCTGCCTTGACTTGCAAGTGCAGGGGGGTTCTGCTGCCTGTGTCTCCTCGCCACATCACAGGTAGCTTCAGCCAGGCCCACCTTCATGCCTCTCAGAGACAGGCATTTCCATCTCCCTGTCCGTACTTTTCCAACTGCTAGGGTTACAGTTCCAGTTCTTGCATAAGTCTTGTGCTATATTCAGTGGGCATCATGTGGTGGCCTTATGAATGTCTTCAGGTTACAGTGAGTTGAAGATTGAGAGGTAGTTGCCTTTTCTGGAAGATACGACTTCAAGAATGGTTTTCCTGGAGCACATCTTCTTCAGCTTGGAGGAGTAGGAACACGACTATGCTCTTTGCTTGTATGGATTTCCTCTTGAAAGTCTTCATGAAGACCTCAACCTTTCCTTATATGATTTGAGAGGGAGGCATTCGATGATGAGGAATCCAGTGGGTGATGAAGCTAGAAGCTGTCTTTAGAATGAGTAGGTTTTTGTCACCTGTTTTCAGCCATGGACAGGTTTATATCTAGATATTCCCCCCAAAGCCTCATGTGCTCACAAGTGGAACTTGTGAAAGATGTCTGGATTATGGGATTGCTGTAAGGTCTGGTCAGAGGAGACTGGTCCTTGGGGGCCTGGCCTGGAAGGGCACATCTCCCTTCCTGGCTTCACCCTTGGCTGTCTGCTTCCCAGCTGCCATAAGGACAGTAGCTTTCTTATGCTAGATGGTCTACGATACCTTGGAGCCAGCCAAATGTGGATGAAAAACGTGAACCACCCAAATGTCTTCTTCCTTAAGGTGCAGTGTCTCAGAAATGTGGAAAGTTACTAAGATGGGACATGAGCAGAATTCAAAGGCAGTAGAAGCTTTTGTAGTCAACTGTTCTACATCCATACAGACTCATCGCTACAGCTAAACTTTGGCATTTTCATTTGGAAAACATTCTATAGTTTTCTAAAAGCTAAATAATGTTTTCCATGGTGCATGTGGATGCATCATAATTTATTTAAACATTTTCATAATTATAGGTATTCTTAAGGTGAGTTTTTAATATTATAAGTAATATCACTATGAAAATCCTTTAATATAAATCCTTCTATTATTATGTAAATATTCCTAGAACATTTACAAATGTTCCAAGCCAAAGGGTACATATGTTTTACATTTTGTTAGTACATTTTGTGTGTTGATAGGTGGAACCAAATTACTGTTCAAAAATTGCAGCCATTTACATTCTTACTAAAATTATCTGAAAGTGTTATTTTCCACCAAACATTTGCCTACATTGAATATTATTAAGATAAGCTAATCAAATCCATTTTAATGTAATCCATGAAAAATTATCTCATTGCTATTTTAATTTGCATTTCCTAGATCATTAATGAGGTTGAACATCTTTTCATACATATACCAGTCATTTGTAATATTGTGAATTATGTTTATATCTTCTGATAATTTTTCTTGTTTTATATTTAGAACTTGCTGTGTTCTTTATTCATAATATAGTCAATTGTTTGACTATAAGATATATTGCAAATATTTTCTGCCATCTGTTATTCTGTAGATACTTTTATGATAAATAGATACTTGAAGCCGAAAGATTAGTCTATCTTGCATTGACTTTAAATTATCACTTCTGGAAAATGGTAATGAATAGTATTAGTCAAAGTAGACTAGCTGCTATAACAAATTTTTCTGACATTTCTATAGTTGAAATCAGCAAAATACTTATTTTTCACATTTGCAACAGTCAGTGTGGATGTTCATGGTTAGATTTTTTTCAATGGCAACTTGTGGACACTCGATCTTTTCATCTTGTGACTGACCTTCTCCATTCTGCTGGCAGATGAGTGAGAGAGAGGGAGGGAGAGCAAGAAAATAAGAGAGAGACAGAGAGACAGGGGGAGAGAGAGAGAGAGAGTGAGAGAGGATTTCACAGAGTGTTTTATGGTCCAACTATGAAAGAAGGATACATCACCTCCCCTCCTATTCTTTTAGCCAGACCAAAAGAGAGACTAAAGCCTACCTAGAAATCTGTAGGAAAAGTTAAACACACAGCAGTCCCTCCTGTAGTAAATGGAAAGGCATTTTCTGAAACATACTTCACTTTTCCAAGTTTCACTGTGTTATTGGAGGAAGCCTAATGGTCTGAGTAAGGGGACCACCATTGGGTGGGGATTTGGATGAGCCTTGGGGATGTATCTCTTGTAAGGGATGGCTGTACTCAATAGATTAGGGCAGAGGGAGGAGAAAGACAATGACAGATTCATTTAGAGTCCCTGCCTTCCTGCAAAACCTGGGGAAGAGAGAGAAGTGAAGGCCCAGGCTGGTGACAAAAACAGCCACTGAGATTTCCTTCATAAAGTCACATATGGATTTCTAGATAAAGGATATGCTTTCTCTTGTTATCTTTTTTATTTTCAGTACTGAGGATCGAACTCAGGACCTTGTACTTGGAAGGCAGGTGCTGAAACCACTGAACATTATATTTGGCAGCCAGGACTCTAAAACAGCCCTTCTACACCTTGGTCATTAAGATTCTTTCTAAATTCTAGGTCTCTATGTCAACAGAAAGTAGAGCTTTACCATGTGTATGGTCATCCACCTGCAGGAGTTATCGTGGGGCCTGATGTCTGCTGTTGGAGCCCTGAGAATGTTTGGCTGGTCAGTGGAGTGGGCCACAAGTATTCACAGCTGGACCACTGGTGAAGTGTGCATGCTCTTTTTTCCCATTTGGGAAATCCAAAGATGGATCTAAAGGATCTTGAAACCAATGAACACATTCTATGATACAGGATGTCTAAGCTTGTTCTGTGAAAAATAAGGGCCAAGCTTTACCCCAGTACAGCATCTTCTCTAGCTCTAATAATGTCCTTAAACTTGAGCAAGTTGTTTTCCCCTAGGACTGTTTCCCTTCCTGAAAATTGGGTTAAGTCAGGGGAGTTATTTGCCCTCTTCTATCTTTGACTTTCCAGAAATCTAAATACAATGTATGAAACTCAGGTGTGCAAGAAAAGGCAGGTACTGTTCCAGGACAGTCAGGGTGGCCTAACCACTACTGAGTTTATGTGTCATCAAGCGGTCTTTTTGTGGCTCTAGGCTACTCAAAAGAACATAGCAGCTTCTTCTTCACTCAAACTAGAGGCCAAGGATGTTCAAGGAGACATCCTGTTTTATGGTCTCTGCTGGTTTCACTGAACACTTCCTCCATATCTCAGCCCTAGCCTTGTCTCTGAGCTCTCTTTTTACCACTGCTTTTTATCCCTTTCAAATTAAACCATCTTGATGGGCCCTGACTTTTCATTTCTTCCCTTTTCATATTAGAAGGCATATTGTCTGTTGAATGGTGCCAATCAAAGCTCATGTTTAAGCCCTGAACTAACCTGCTTGAAGTTCTCAAGTATCCCCATGGAGAAAATATTGAACAATTACTGTACCCCAAAGCATTTTTCCTTGTTTTTCTGTGTGACCAGGCTTCAGAGGTGATATATGATGATCAAGTGGTCTTTTGCTCTGAGGAACCAAGAATGAGTTATGTGAGAAGGTGGCTGGGGACTCATGGAGGTAGTAGATGCACAGGCTGGAGCTACCTCAGAGGGTGCGTTCACCCCAACTCCTGCTAAGCTTGACAGTGAAGTAGACATTGGCAGAAGCCAATGGGATTTTGGAACTAGATAGAAGCTGGAAGAGGTCTTAGTTGCTCAACATTTGTAAATCCAAGATATACCTACCATCACACGTGCATTCACACACGCACGCACACACACACACACACACACACACAGCTCTACAGCTAAGAGCTTTATGTAGGGCTGGAGGTAGTCCAGGTACTCAAATGGAATGCTGAGTCTATTTTTCTTTTCCCAAGAAGCCCCTTTTAATTCAACAACCAGAACAACATAGTAGTTATTAAGTATTACATTAATTAGTTTCTTTGAAATAGCTAGGCATTCTTAGCTAATGTCACTCTGTATTTTGATCAGGCCTTAGTTACTTTCATTATATAAGAGACATTTGGGAGAGAAAGATGAAGCTTCCACCCAAAGGAATAATTACCAGAGGGCAGCTGAGATGTGCAGAGATAATTTTCGCTGAGAATTTTTAAATTCAAAGAACCCAACACAGACTAGGGCAGGGGAGAGGGGTCCATGATTTATCGCTAATGGTTTTGGTGGGTGCCAGCTGGCAATATCCAGAATGAATGGGGGGGATTGGGGCTGTCCCTAGAGACCCATAACAGATGGTTCCCGAGGCTGAGAAGCCACTCTAGATGAGTGAAACCTCATGATACTTAACTCACAATGTGCCAGTATTGTTTTATTTTGTTGTGTTGCTCTGAATTGTACCTTGTTTCTCACATTTTTTGTTGGACATGGTTTTTGAGATATTTCCCATGCCTAGATGTAAATTATTATATCTGATTGTTGAATAACATTTCATCGTCTATTTATAACAAACTCCTTAGACACAGGCATCTAAATTGCCTCCAACAATGAACTACAGTTCCTATCTACTACCTCACTCAAAAGTAGGTCTATGTAGTTATTTTTTTAAAAAATGTGATCGTAAGCAGGGATTGGTGTCAATTCAGAGTTCTGACAGGCTGAAACAGGAGGATTACAAGGTTGAGCCCTGCCTGGGCAACTTCGACCTAGTCTCAAAATCAATATAAAAAATATAAAACAAGCTGAAGATGTAGCTCAGTGTGAAGGTACTGGATTCAGTTCTCAGTATTTAAAAAAAAGCAATCTGTTTTTACTTGTTTAGTGTTTACTCAGATGGTTTCAAGTATTAATTCACTGCCTTCTTAACTAGTTTCTAAGTTCCCCTCAGGTAAATACTAATAGACTCCATCTCATGGGGTAGTTGTGGGTATAAATGAGATCACGTGGGTAATGTGCTTATTAGCACATTATCTGGTGAACAGGAAATTCTCACTAGATGGTATAAGCTCTCCAGAGCCTAGAACACATTAGGACTTTAATAAATACCAATTATAGTAATGAATGTTTGATTACTTCTGGTGATCTGGGGTCTATTTCCCCATAAAGTGGGATCTCAGAACACTTGAAACATGAAGTATTCGGGAGATAGTAATTAGAATAGTTACCATCAATCCTCCCAAATTATTCCCCTTTTACAGATGATGAAACTGAAATTCAGAGAGGTTATGCATCTTGTTTATCATTCAGCATTGTTGGTGACAGAACTGGGGCTAATACCCCAGACTAACTCCAAAGCTTGTGCTTTTAGCTCTTCTGCTATCTTGTCTCCCAGGGAAAGTGTGCTCAACTGATTGCAAGAACAATAGTTGTTACTCTCTGTGTGTGGATAAAAAGGAATGTAAGATTCAATTGATGTTACTGAGGCCTAGCATATACCAAGCCCTGCCAAGATTATTTTTAGGGTTTAATTGTGCAAACATTCTTTAAATGGATGTATCTATAAGCATACAGCTTGGTTAGTAGAACCAAGGCTAGATTCTCTCCTCTACTTGTCCCCTAGCTTATGTATGTCTATGCAGTATACAGACTTCCCAGGTGTGTCCGGTGCCTTGGGAATTTGTTATGTCATGGAATCTACCTCTTCAAAACAATCTCACTGGACAAACATAGTTCCATTTCACAGAGGACAAGACTGATGTTTAGAGCTGTGACATCTCCAAGGCTACACGGGTCTCAAGGTACAGATCCAATTTTTTGGTTTCAAATCCAGCAAGGAGTTAAATACAAATCTGAGTGATTCAGTCAGGTTGCATTGGAGAGAAAGCTGGCCTAGACTTCAGAAATTGGATAAAACCTACTCTGATGAGTCTTTTGCTTTGATCAGCCATCTTTCTGGGGAAGGATGGATGTGGTCCCTCATCAGCACTGCCGAGAATCAAGGTTCCCAATAGATGAGAAAGTACTAGTGGCTTGGAGCTATGGAATGTAGATGCTTAGAAGATCTTACAAATTCTGGGAACAGGCAGGATTTCAGATTCTGTGGATACATTCTGTTTCTTCTGCACAGGGGCCTTGTAAGGACACCTGCATTTTCAGGGGACACATGTTCTATGCAGAGCCTGGAAATTCTGCCAGAGGTAGAGCGGAGTGGGACAGACTGTCTGTACTGTGGTTAGGATGTGGAGTCCAGCGAAAGTGAGGCTGGAATTACCATCTGGCTAGGCATTGGCTTGCAGACTTCTTGCCTTCCTCAGCCCTACCTTTATTCTTCTATGACTTTTCTAGCCCTTTAAGAGTTGATGACCGTACAAAGTCCTGAAGTCACACGAGGACCTCTGAGTTTAGAATGTTGTATAAAGCACTGGGGATTTTTCTCAACCTACTTTTTGTCCTCTTATTCTGAGGACATTTTTTATCTCAAAAGACTGATGTAGGTGCTAGAAATGGCACCTTCTTCAGGGAGTTTATATCTAAAGAGAAGTAGACTAAGAAACAGGTATTATAATGGAATATGAGAGCTAAAATAGGCACAAACACATTGAGGGAATCAGAGATGACTTTGTGGAAAGGAAGTGATGCCTGCCTTGTGTCCGGGAGGATGAGTAGAAAGTGGAGTGACAAGAGAGTTCCAGAAGCAGTGAGTAGTCTGTGGAGAGGCCCAGGGCAGGTTAAATCAGTTTGGAGAAAAGAAATGCCTGGAGGAAATACACTTTCAGGGTTCTTTAGCTATGTTGATATACTTGGACACAGTTCTGTGGACAGCAGGTCTGAGGGATTTGGATAAGAGAATTAAGCTGCTATGAAATTGAGAGGTAAAGATCATATAGTCATGTGATAAAGGAGAAGAGGCCAGGTGGAGGTGGCAGGGAGGGAGCCCAGTTGAAAAGCCCAGATGTGAGATTATTTGAGAAAACCTAAAACCAAAATCCAGTGTTCATTAAGACATTGTCTATCCAGTGTCCATTAAGAGAGAATCCTCTCTCCTTCTATCCTAGAGTAGCTAGATCAAGTTTATCTACCTGTAGAGTCTCTTGGACCCCACTGGAGGAGAGAACCTGGCTCCTAGATGTCTACACCTCCCCTCTCTTTCTCTCAAGATATGCAGGGAATTATTTCAGGACTCCCCATTCCCAAGGATGTTCAAATGCCTGGTGCTCAAGTCCCTCCTATAAAATGATACGGCATTTGCCTATAACTCACCCATATCCTTCCTTATAGTTTAAATCATCTCTCCACTACTTACAATACAATGTAAATGCTATTGGTATTATTGTTATACTGCATTGCCTGGGGAATAAAAACAAGAAAAAATTTTGCATATACTCAGTGCCTACACTGTGATGTTCTGCCTAACCACCAGCCCAAAGCAATAGAAACAAGTGACCAGGGGCTAAAACCTTGGAAACAATGATCCAAAAGAAACCCTTCCTCTAAGTTGATTATCTGAAGTGTTTATTAAGCTAGTTTTGGAAGGCAGATGAACACAGTGTCCAACCATGCACACTGAATGGTTCTTTTTCTTTTTTTTAAATTTGGAGACAGGGTCTACTATATAGCCCAGAAGCTCTTGAACTCCCATGATTTCCCTCGTTTAGCCTCCCCACTGCTAGGAATACGCAGGCTTATGCCACCATATCGGCATGTTTCTTCTTCACTGGCCTTCAATGGCGGCTCTGTCCTCCCTCTTCCCTTCCCTCGCCGGACTGCTTTTGTCCAAGTGAGATGATCAGTTTGCTAACACTCCTCCATGAGAGGAGATGGACGAAGTGAGAGTGAAGGTGCAGTGTTAAAACTTCCGCTAAGCGATGAAAATGGAATAAGCTCCAGCTCTCCTCTCCCCCACTGCTGCCCACTTCCTCTTCCTGTACGCTAAGGTTTGTAGACGGGATTGGAGACCCACGGACATACTTCAGACCAAGCATGCAGACCAAGGGAGGATGAGAGAGAATTCTTTGAGAGTTTTTTTTCTTTTAATAAATGCCTTCAGTAGCGTTATGAAGTATGACTTTCCACAGCTTTCTGGCTAGAGTATATTCCACTCTCCTCCAGGCACCTCCATAGTTCCTGGTGTCCTCCGTGGTCTCATCCTGTGTGTCTTCTTAGATTCACTACTGCTTTTCTTCTCACTTTGTCTAGGTGTGATTAAGGGAGCCAATGATGAGTATGGTCAAGGATGCATATAGTTAGGGAATGAATGAGTCCTCCCTATCACAGCTCTGCAGAGAACTCTGTCCCCTCTTCCTGGCTTTGCAGATGTGCTTCACTGGGCACAGTAGAAATGTCAGTGGAAGATAAAAACATCAATGTAAACTCGTTCCCTTACCAGGAAAAATAGCTCCCAGCACACTCTTCACATGGAGGAGAGCTGTGTGTGGCTTGCAAAAAATTTGGGACTCAGTGTGATGGATTGCAATGCTCTGGGACTGCTAAGACTGTGTTCAGAGAGAAGCCAAGGGAACCAGATGAAGGCTGATGGGAAAAGACCAAGCTCTCACTGCAGTCACCATGACAGAATTCTAATCCCTAGCATCTTTCATTGCCTTTTCTTAAATACTGCCTCTGCACTAAGATAGAAACCAAGCAGTAGTTTCAAAGATGGAGCCTCAAATGGATTAAGCTAAAGGATATAACACCAATTCAATTTCTTAAAGTTAAATCTGGTTGGAGAAAAGCAGTACAATTATCCCAAAGAAATTTTTAAGTGCTATGATAGCACCTGGGAATTCTATGCCTTGAGTCACTTAATTGAACAAACATCAGCTGTCTTTATCTGTTTATCCTGTTTCACCAGTAATACATTACAGGGGCTGACCTTCCAAATTACGGTCATTGATTGGTGATTGAATTGCTTGTCACCCATGGAATTTTATGTAGCATGAACCTGGGCAAATACCTGCCTGGATTTAATTGTGTGTCCTGCTGAATGGAATGACCAATTTATTATATAAAGAAGCTATACTGCAAAATTAAAAACTATCATAGCTTCTTATTAATTATTCATAATTGTAAAAATTATTATGGCTTCAACATTAATTTTTACTGTTTCCATTAAACTTTATTTAACAATGGTGAATCACTTCTCCTGTGCTGACCTGGCAGTACAGAGAGGAAGATGAAATATATCAGTGCTTAACACAGTGTCAAACACTGAGTAAGCAAACAAGAAAATGATGATATTCATTTAACACAGGGAAATTATAATGTTTACCCAGAAGGCAAAAGCATTTGAAAAAAATAAAAACCAATTTAGTTTTCTCAAAAAAAGAACAAAGAAAGCTAGTTGAGTGGCTGTTCTGAGGATCTAGGAATCACAGTGTCCAAGAAGTTCAGGTTGAACTGTTAATGTTTTTGATTGGCTTTGTCCTTCCTTGAAAGAATATTAGTAGCCAGAATTCCAGCTATTATTATATATATTAATGCTGGTAATAAGAGTGATAGGGCTGGTCATAATTGTAGTCGGCATCAGTTGTTTATGCTTTTCCAAAATCCCAGCTGCCTGGTTTTAGCCACAGATTTTCTTCTGGATAAACTTCTCCTTCCCATTGGATCTGGTCTTGTTTGGAAAGTCAAAGTGTGCGCCTCCCTCTGGAGAGTGATACAAAGGTGGCGCCTTGGTGGGACTGGTTTGTTCTGATAGCAGTACGTTAAAGATAACATTAATTCCCATCTCGGGCACTTTTGCTCCTTGGAAAAGCTTGACCATTCAACTTACCCTCTATTTTGTTAGCTGTCAAAGAGTCACCCAAGAAATTTTATTTTTTTCACAAGTTCACTAATGATTTGCTTTGCTTAGTTTTCAAAGCGTACTACATGATACTGGGAAATAAAAGTAGGAGTAGCTTTGATTGTCCTGATTGTCTTATTATCACTTATTTCCTATTTATTGTGTCCTTGGCATATCCTATACATTCCTTAACTGAGTCCTCCTAATGACCCTATGAGATACCAGATATATAGTATTATCACTTTGTTTTGCTGATGGGAAAACTGTGGCTTGGAGAGATCAACTAACTTACCTGGAGCTAGTAAATGATGGAGCCAAGGTTTGAACATAGCAACTCTAACTGTGATTCTTACACTCCTGACCATTTAACAGCATCTCAGTGAATTGGCTCAATGGGATGAGCCTGGTGACATTCTGGCCCCTTTACCTGGATCATCTTGAGCTCAGATTCTGCTCATATTGACGAGGAAGCATGCTCAGATTTGTTAAATATTCTGCGGAAGGTCACTCCGTTGCTAACATTCTCAGCAAAGCCAGACGGCTAAAAAAAATGGTCTGAAACTATAGGAAAGGGATGAAAAAAACACAAGGGTCTCATCTGCCTCGACTTAACCTCCCTCACTTTATAGAACAGAAGAATCTTCAGAAGATGTGGAGACTTCAGCTTCCTTTGGAAGATTCCCAGGAGGCTTCAGCAGGAAGAGAAAACTTCCTTGCACTAAGATAACTTTGAAATGCTCAGATCTAGGCCACCTTTTTTTTTTCTTTCTTTGAGAATTCCACGTACGATTAGATCATGCTCTGGACCTGAGTCGGCCAAAGGCCGTGGTTTAAATTACTGTGCTCCTGGTGACCTTACAAGAACATCTTAAAAGAATAAATCTATTTGTTTTACACTGAGATAATGGAAAATAAAGCTACCCCTGCTCCTCTCCAGAAGACCTGGCTCACCAAGTTGGTTTTTATAACATACTTTTACAGTTGATTTATCTTCCTTGAAAAGTGAAACTTAAAGATTAAAAAAAATATGAAGAAGCTCTTAGGAGTGCTCCTGCCAGAAACAACAATGAAGGCTTCGAGAGAGAGTCGTTGTAGACTGTTAGGAGACTTGGTTCCAGAAAAGAGAACAAAGATCCCAAATTCCAGGGAGTCTGGAGAAACTGTCAGACCATATTTTTAGGGCTTTGTCAGGAAATGAATGATAGAAGGCACGTCTATGGCTGCTGTTCGGCCTCCACCATCACCACCAAATTCCATCATCGTAAGTCCCATCTCCACACTCCAGGGGCAAGTGATGGTGGTAATTGGGACTTTGTATAGGGGAGGTAGGTAGGGCCATTTTGAGAGAGTTTCTAGAGGATGCTGATGGGGTGGTATGAGAGATAACAAAGGAAATCTCGGGGCAGCGTATGATTTTGCCAAGCCTTTTGGGGGAGGTTATTTCTAGGTGGAAACAGTTTCTCTCCCAACATCAAAAGTATGGAAGGAAGCAGTTGTCATTGATTTTAATGTATCTGTGCCTCAGTCTCTTCTGTAAAGTGGAAGTGAGCTGGTTTCTATTTCACAGATCGAAGAGCACATGAGATAATGCACCCACCTTGCCTGGCATAGACCAGTAGGTGTTATGTTCTTATTTTCCTTCCCTAGCTCCTGAAAGCTTCTGTGCTGAGTAATTCTGGGGCTCCACCTTTGCCCCTTGGTCTGGCTCCTGGTTTTTAGGATATTTATAAATCACTTCCTGGACTAGCATTTTACTACTAAGTCCATGCCTCTTATTTAATGGGTCAAGGAATTGAAACTCAGAGAAGTTAAAAGAATTGTTGGAAGTCACACAGTTAGCAAACTGAACTTACTTGCTGCACTTATGTATTAGTTAGCCATTACTGCATAACAAACTACCCTGAGATGTAGCATCTTGGTCAGGTGTCATAGCACATACCTGCGATTGCATTTAATTGTGAAGCAGAGGCAAGAGGACTGCAAATTCAAACCCTACCTGGGCAGTTTAGTGAGATCTTGTTTCAAAATAATAAATACATAGATAGAAAAGGATTGGGGGTGTAAGGCAGTGGTACAGCATCCTTGACTTTGATCATTCCTAGTACCACATATGTGTGTGCATACACATGTGTGCTCATGTGCACACACACACACACACACACACACACACAGTGGCAGCAAATATATAGTATTTCCCTTGGCTTTTGAGTCTCAGGGATCTAGGAGTGGCTCCTTGTTTAGCGACTCTTATGAGGGTATAGTCGAATTGTGGATGGGTGCTGTTGTTTCTGAAAACTTAAAAGGGGCTTCAGCATCCCTCTCCAAGATGCTTTGGAAGGGTACCAGAACATGCCACTCTGAACAAGCCACTTGAGCAAAAGGATTGTTTTGAACCAAAAGCAATTGAGAAGAGGCAGAGAGATACCAGAAGAACTCTGTGCCCTTCTCCTATCTGCCTAAAAATAGAACACAAGTTTGCCCGTGTTCCCCAGTTCCTGTCTACCAAGGAAAGACTGCAGTTCACTGGCACAGACAGCCCTAGACTATTCATTAGCCAGCAACTACATGGCAAACATTACTGACTAGCCCTTAGCTCCCATTAGCCCTCCCATAGTTTTGCTTTGGGGCCCCTGGAAACCCAAAGTCCTTCCCCTTTGCCTTGGCCCTTTCCTACAGCGTACTGTGGTTTTGCTGAGATGCTGTGCTGGCCCATGTTCTCACCACTTCTTTGAATTGCTGCTCACTGGGAGCCCCCATATTCCCACCCATGCACCTCATAGTAAACTTGGGATTTTTTGGTTGTTGTTCATCTGTCTTTTTGTTACTGTTGATCCACAGGGCCCCCACCAATGGCTCAAAAAGAAGTTCTTTTCTTCCCTCCATTAGTCTTAGAGTTTCTCTCATGTGGCTTTAGTTCCTGGCCACGTGAACCTCTCCACAGAGCTGCTCAGGACGTGATGTTCCTCTGCTTTTGACTCCACAGGCCGGCCATATAGAGGAGACAATGTCTTTCAAAGCCTAATTTTAGAAATACTGTTTTGTCACTTCCTACCCTGTTCACACAGACTAACCTTGAACACTACAAATCTGTGACTGGCAGGGGTGGAGATCATGGGACACCACCTTGGAGGCAGGTGACCACACTTTCTTAAATTAAAACAAAGCCCTTCACATGCTGAGACACCTGCTGACCTCATCAGCCTCCATCCAGACACCATTCCCCGTTTTCAGTTCCTTGCATATACCATGTTCCTTGCTAGGATGCCTTTCAAGCGTTATTCCTTCCACTGATAACTAATGTATCATTCCATTGGCTCGTCAGTTACTCTTCATCCCATGAGCCTCAGCTCTGCTAATACTTCCTCTAGAAAACCTCCTTGATCTCAGAAACTCATTGCATGTGTTGTATTGCTCATTCAACTTTTAACTATTGAAGGTAAATCTCTCTTACAAGACTTGGTCTTTCCAAGTTGCCAGGAGGGAGCACCAGTCACAAAGGCAGGCTCAGATTCCAAATCTCCTCACGCAGATTTTTGAGTCCAGACTCTTAATGGCTACTTTCTACCCTGTTTTCCTAGAGGAAAGAAAATAGCTGTTATTGTGCCTTGTCCTTATACAAGGTTCTTTTCATTAGTTCTAAAAGTAGAATCATGTGGAGTTTCCAGACGGACCATCCAGCCTATATTTTTGTTTCCAACCACTGTACACTGAAAGCACTTTCTTTACAGTGTATTACTTTTATTTTCTCACCAATTGGATTGTTTGAACAGCAAGCATAGAGTCTTGAAAGACACCACCAAAACTGGTTGTCACAGGTTTACGTGGGAGTTTGAGATCTGCTTCTAAGAAACACGGTGGGGAAGAGCTACAGAAAGGAACTCTTATTTTTACCTGGTATTGTGGTTTGGCATAAGAATGAACTGCTTGGACTGAAAGTCTGTTTTGGTCCTCCTTTCTTTTTTTCATGCAATGTGTATCCATATACATACTCACACATGTATGCATTACCTTGATTTATTTGCTGCAATGATGTAAATGTGTATATTGTATGTGTCGTAAGGCTATGGGAATGTCATAGCTGAGCCTAAAATGGAACTCACTTCTGTAGAAGTGGTGGGATCCATTAGGAGGTGGTTTTTAGGGGAAGTCCCCCACCTTAGCTGGAAGGAACAAGGGGGTAGGAATGGGGAGGAGATCCTAAACTCACCCTTACATTGCATTTGAATTCCATACAGAGGAGGCTCTGAAGGGGAAGTATGAACTATTTGTAACCTAGAATCCTGAGGGCACAAGTGAGGTCTTTCCCTGATGTGATGAGCCCATGTTGGGCAAGGGATAATTTCCTCCCTTCTGAATGGACCAGAGCTCCCTGTTGGCATCTGGAGTACATGCAGGAGTAGGCATCCCCTTGCCATGGACATTGGTGCCTTTGTGTTGACACCAATGCACTAAGGGGCACATCAGTGATGAGCTCTTGGAGAATTTAGGTGCAGGGAATGTAGGGGAGTGGGTAGGAGAAGATAAAAGACTAATGGCTTCTCTGTGTCTGTGGTGATTAGTTGGTTGGTGCACATCTTGGAGACACCTTTAGGAGACTCCAGAAGCCAATAGACTGAGATCTCCTGGGGTGGTGGTGTTCTCTGGGAGCTGAGGAGAGGAAGGATCATTGGTGTGTTGGAATGGTGGTGACATGTACCTGGCCTCTATTCATAGATCAGAGAAACCTGAAAATTCATGTTTATATGGAGAGCAAGTCCACTGAATTTAGAAGCTTGTAGGATTTTAAAGATCAAGGGTCTACTCCTTCGCTTTCCACAAAGGAAACTAGAACCCAGAGAGAAAAGTGGTCTTCCCGGGATAGGCAGCTAAGATGGGAACCTGAGTTCTGGCCTTGGCACTCTCGGTAGCCAAGGAAACGTACTTGCTCAGAATACATGGTAAATGTTTAGATGTTAAAAATTAATGCAGCAGGGCCAGGGAGTTAGCTCAGTGGTTCCAGCGCCTGTCTTGCAAGCGCAAGGGCC
>PVIR01025494.1:0-25120 GCA_004026965.1 Petromus typicus | reverse complement strand
TAAGGTGAAAGGGGACAATGTTGAGATTGTAACAAAAAAGTAAGGAAACAAATTTTATATATATGGGGGGGTGGTAGGGTGGGTGGGGCTATGGGAAAAAATGAGAATTAAGTTGTGTCTTATACTGGTACAAATCCCCATTATGGAGTGCAATCATGATGTGTATATTTAATGTACCAATAAAGATAATAAAAAAAACTACATATAAAAGTCATTGGATAAAATACTTAATTTTAAATTTAGTTAATTTAAAAGTTTTGTCCCAAATGTCACATGCAAAGATCAAAGACGTCTGTATGACTTGTTCAAGTTAGTTAAGTATTTTCACAGATGTCATCGCATGTGGTCCCTGCGATTGCTCAGTAAGGCAGGAAAAATAGGTGTGATGCTCAAGGACCCTAAGTGACCCTCCAAGAGGCAGGAAAATGGAGCGAATCCTACCTGGGCATTTTACCAGCTGTCCCATGCTCTTCCCATGCTCACTATTCGTGTTACAGGGTTAATTCAATTAATGTGATATTATTCATTCAAAACTAATTCATTACCTAAATTAGATCCAACTATTACATAGAAATAAAGAAGCTAATTTGAATCTTTATTTATTGTAGACTTTTCTTTTCTCTGCCATATAATCTAAGTATTTTAATTCTACATTACACAAAAGTCCTAGAGTTAAGCTGTAAAAGAAATTGTTCTCACATCATTTCCAAGTGTGAGTACCATGTAATTTATAAAAAACTACCCAGTTACGTGAAAGAAGTTTTATAAAGATCATCATGATTTAATGAAAATAAAATTTGATGTTTTAATATTTCTATTGTTTCATTCTCCTCTGTCTTTATTTGAAATAAAATTTCATTTTACTACAAACATCACGACTTCATCATTTTGCCTTAATGGAGTAGCCAATTCCCCAATCCCTTGCTATGTCTCCCAAATGAACCTTATTTCTACTATTTCTATTAACCATTGGTACACATCCTGTGTATTTGCTAATATGACTTACTTAACTGTATGTTAGCTTTGGCTAACATAACTACATGAGTGGGAATTCCTGGACTAACATCACTGAAAAGAAATAAAATTGTGTTCAACAATAACGCTCAGCTACTATGTTTTACCGAAAAACTGAAACTATTCTCAAAGATATAAATTTTCCCTTTGCCCATTTCCACATGAATTCCAGAGAAGCACAAGTCCTGCTCAGTTCTAAAGTCCAAAATGTTTAGCTATTACACTTTCCAAGTTTTCTCTAAGTTGATACCAGTTTTTGGAGTAACTGTAACTTTTTCAACATAATACTTTTGGGGAAGTGAAAATATTGATAGTTCTACTGAGAAAATAATAACAACAGCAACAACAACAACACCTGGGTGTATTCTATCTTTGAACTGATTTTCACCAGAGATGCAACCAAGTTTTGTGTTTTGTTTTGTTTTGTTTTACTTTAAAATATTCCTAAAGTTCTATCTGAGGTCAGGGGCAATATTTTCAACTATAATGTTATAAAATACCTTGGAAATTTCTTCCCAACCTACGCCAGGGAAGAGAGTTAGTTCCAAAGCAGGAAGTCACTGACACTGAATCTAAGTTTCCATCGTGAGAAGTCCAGATACTTCTTTGCTGATGTCATGGGCTTGGGTGGCCCAGCTCCGCCCCAACACTGCGGAGCAGGGCTCTGCCTTTGAGTCAAGAAGCACTTCCCAGAGTGGGCATCTGGACAATGCCTCTAAAAGGCCCTCGCACTGCAGCCACGCTTAGCCACACACCACCTGAGATTATGACACCACCCCACCAAGCAGAAATGTGATGAACACCTAGAACAAGCTAAATTTGTCTTTTGGGTATGTCATTAACCAGTACAATATGTTTCCCTTGTTGTTATTCCTTTGTATTAGCCTGGTGTTCTACACTAAAAATAATTATGGAACATACAGAAAACCAAATAAGTGTGTATGTATAACTGTATATGCCAAATAAGTATATAAATTAGATTATATATAAAGACAAAGTTATAACTTCATGAATAAACAAAAATATTTTAAATAAGCTTTAACTAAAATTTATCAATTTTTGTTTATTCTACTATCTTTTAAAAAGCCTAACATATGAGCCTGGCATTTGGCTCAATAGTGCTGCACTTGCCTGGCAAGTACAAGGTCCTGTGTCTGATCCCTGGTGTCTTGAGAAAAACATCCTAACATATGCCCATAACTAAAGCTAGTTTAATATAAATTCACTCTAATACTGAATAAAATGAATTGTAATTTAATTAAACTGCAGTACATAAAGCTTAGAGTGACTAACTGGAAATACCAGTGTCCTAACTTCAGCCACCAAAGAACTTATTTCTAGACAGATCAGCCAGTTCATTCCAGAAGTCTTGGTGGATGCAAGGTCTTCACTTAGCCCCCAGTATCCCAAGGAAAGCAGGTGAGAGGTTGCAAACAGCATTGGTTTAAAGCATGACCAAGAGTCAGTTTCTGTTCTACGGCCAACTAGTCCTGGGACTTCACCAAAATCTAAGGCAGCCCTCCTCTTCTTGTAACCGATGTCACCATAGAATCTCCAGGAGAGTTTCTGAAACCTCGTCACATTCAGGCCTCACTCAAAGAGACTCCAATTGATTATATGTGGACACAGTAAATGTTAGTGCTTTTATAAAACTCCGCTTATGAACTTTAATGTGTAGCAAATATTATAAACCATAAATCTACAATTGTTGATAATCTAAAAGCTTCTTCTAAACACTTTAAATTCCATATGCTAAACTATAAGCTTCCTCCATCACCTTAGAAATGATGAGAGACCACATTACTGTTCTAAAAAGCATTTCAAATGATAAACAGATGTACTAGACAATTACTGAATACAACCTTGACTTTTATCTTTCAAATAAGACACTGTTAGATGTCTATTACTTATTCTGTTGCTATTTTGTGTAGGATGTATACAAGGGATATCTAGTCAATAATTTCCCAACTAACATTTTCCTCAGGCTGAAAATATATTTTCAGTTTACATAAATCCCTTCAGATACTTAATTTTGAAAGGGCAGAATCATCATATTGCAATTTGCAAATGTTATACCAAGGATCTAAGTTATAATTACTCACATTTTTGAAATTCTACATTTCCTGTATTTTGATATGTACAGTTCTAGAAGCCTTACATTTTGGAATTCTAGAAAAGAAATGGAAAAATAGTGATCAACACTAAAATCTGAGAAAACAAAAGGAGCTTTTTAAAGAACAACAGAATTAGGGATTAAAAATCTCTACCTTGACTAAATGTGCTTTGCACATGAGTCATGATTTGATTAAAAATTTGAAAAGTCTGGGCCCAGGGTTTTAGCTCAGTGGTTCTGGTGCCTGTCTTGCAAGTGGAAGGCTCCAGGTTCGATCCCCAGTAACCATATACGAAAGTGCTGGGTGTGATGGCTCATGCCTGTAATCCTAGCACGTGAGAGGCAGAGGCAGGAAGATTGCTATGAGTTTGAGGCTCACCTCAGGGCCAGCCTGAACTATAAAGCAAGACCCTGCCACCCCCCTAAAAAAACCCAAAAAACTGTACAAGTCACATTGTATAAGTTTTATTGACAAGACAAGAAAATAAATCAATCCTATAAATATTTAGAAGTATAATCCATTGTGAAAGTACATACCAGTTATAGAAAAGTAAAATAAATATGAAAATATAAATTATTACAAGTAAAAATATAAAGGAATGTCATTAATCAGCAAATTCTAAGGTTACCACTACTAAGATTTATTTTACAAGTTTTTAAAATTGGGCCGGGGATTTAGCTTAGTGGTTCCAGGGCCTGTCTTGCAAGCACAAGGACCTGGGTTCGATCCCCAGTAACCACATACCATACTGAGCGTGGAGACTCACGCCCAGCAGCAACCAGTACCACATACCACAGTGCCAGGCTTGGTGGCTCACACCTGTAATCCCAGCACTAGGGAGGCAGAGGCAGGAGGATTGCTGTGATGTGAGTTGGAGGCTGAGCTCAGGGCCAGCCTGAACCACAAAGCGAGACCCTGTCTCAAAAAACCCTAAAAAAAAAAAAAAAAAAAAAAAAGTTTTTAAAATTTTAAAAAGAAAAAATGAAATGAGTGACAAAATGAATATTAAATGATATTTATTAAATGCTAAAAACCATTAGGCTCCACTATCATCCTGTCCCCAAAGAAAAAGTCTCAGAGGGGCCAGAGATTTAGCTCAGTGGTGCTGCCATCTGCCCTGCAAGCACAAAGTTGTGACTTCAGTCCTCAGTACAACACAGATACACACACACACACACACACACACACACACACACACACACACAAAACCTCAAAGTATTCAAGTAATTTCCCCAAGTTCTCACACTTACAAATACTACATCCAGAACTCAAGCCGGAAGCAGTCTTCACTTTAGAGACTCTTACACAGACCTGTCCCAGAAGAGTACAAGAGTAAAGCAGTTTCCAATACCCTCCTCCTGACTTAATGTCGGTCAGACCCCAGAAGCAAAGTCTTTTGTTGTTGCTATTATTTCAGAAATGACAGGACAAAAGCTACATAAGGTTATGGACCTTTTCTGAAGAAGTTGCCTACTTTGAACAGAATATGTCTATCAAAACTAACCATATGTATGTCTGTATATATAGACATAGAATGAAAATTTGGCCTTTATATTCCAAGAAAAATGTGAATTCACAATCAACTCTAACATAGGTCACTACAGGAAACACAAAAATCACTGCAGTACTACCAGAATGAAAAGTAATACAAGCAGTAAGGTGAGATACTCTCACAGAAAGAAGAGTTTCAATTATCCTGAAAATGCATCTTTTTCATCAGGAATAGTGCTTACACCAGGATTTTTTTTTTCTATTTTATTTTTTACTTAAGTGCTGAAATTTGAATGCAAAGGCAAAGCAGGTAGGAGAAAGCAATCCATTGGAAATATTTTTGGCTCCAATGCTCACATTGTCAATAACTTACGCACCCTGATTCTCACCTTTTTTAATTCAAATCTTTATTGGTAGATTATGAACATACATCATCATCGCATTCAACATTGAGAGCTTGTACCAGAATATGACATGATTTGATTCTCACTTTTCCCCTTCCCCCACTCACCCTACAACACCCCACCCCCAATACACATAAAGTTTTTTCCTCTTTTTATTACTATCACATTATTTTTCCCCTTGTTACTTACCCCCACACCCTATTTCCTTTTAAATATTTTCTATTTCACAATACCTACTATATATACTTGAACTCATTTGCATCCTCATTTTATCACACAAAAGATATGACATTTTTTAACATCTAAAGAAGTCTGTATTGTATGCTTTGGAAGGAATACACTCATGAAGAATTACCATGTGTGAACACAGAGTGAAAAGTTAGTCCTTTTACAGAAATGACAGGATTGAACTCCATCAGGAGGTTGTTTTCCAAATGATTTATTACATAAGTGTTCAAATGTGTAGCAAACTTTTAAAAATTATATAATTCCATAGCCCCTCGACCTACACTCTACCACAATTACTGTACAGCTTTCTCATATACCCACCCTTTCTCCTTCCATTTGATCTACCTTATTTTTGGTGCATTTCAGTGTAAATCACAAGCCTCAGTGTGCCTCTTCTTAAATATTTAGGCACACTGGCACCAAGTACAGTATTTGTTCAGAATGTAACATCAAAGTCAAATATGCGTGTGTACTTCCCCTTAATTTTAATAAGTGCAAGTGTCTGAATGCCTATTGAGTTACAACATAACACACTGGAGAGTTTTTAAACTTGTTTTGTAATTAATGAAAGAGATTTGAAAGCGATCAAAGTGGATTGTATGTAGGTATATAAATCACCACCTGTCCAGGGATCCTCTTCCCTGACTCGTGACTCCCACAAGCTCCCCGACAGTGAGAAAACCACATCTCTGCTCCTTCAGATCCAGCCAGGCCAGCATGACCAGCGTCTCTGTGCAACTCAGACAGCCATGCTTTAAAAAGTGTCTCTGAATGACAATATTTTTCTACAGTAGCACAGGATGCCTGACCACAGACTGGAATAGTTTCTGGTTGCCTCAAATGCAATAGTAATTTAGATAAATACAGTGGCAGAGTCACCTATAAGAACTGTAATTCTTACAACAGTCTTAAGCTCTCTCTCGTGCTCTCTTTCATGTTCTCTCTCTCTTTCCCTCCCTCCCTCTCTCCCTCTCTCTCTCTTTCTTTCTCTGTCTCTCTCCTACACACATACACACACACACACACACACACACACACACACACACACACACACACACACACACACACATTCTGAAGAAAATCCCAGGGGAATTAGCTCTTCTTCCCCAGTGTATAACTTTAGGCAAGTCTCCCATCCTCCTAGGCCTCAGTCTCCTAACCAGTAATATTAAAGGGTGAAAGGGGAGTAAATAATCTTCTGCATTCACAACTTCAAACAGAACAGTTAACAAGAAACTCATTTCAAAGAAAGCCACTTTCCTGCAGGCAGTGGAATCCTTGGCAAAGAAAGATTTAAATCTGTAGTTTCATCATCATTCAGTCATCATAAATCTTCAAACTAAACACAAGATTTTAACTTGAGAGACTTCATCCTGTTCTCAATACTTCTGTAGCCCTTTAGGAATAGCTGCTTAATGTCATTCTACCATGTCCCCCCTTCTTTTGCCTCTGAGAAGCTTAGTTTAAAAGAAAATTCTAGTTTAGAAGGCTATTACAGGTAGGCTATTTCTAATCCAAAAAGCCAAAATCCAGTATATTATAAAATCTTAAGTTTTTACATACTGATATCCAAATGTGGACACTTCCACAACTGACCTCACATGATAAGGACAGTCAAAACACAGAAAGTATAAGTATTGTGTGAAATTACCTTTGGTTGTGCATTGAAGTATGTATGAAATACAAGAGAGTTTTTTGTTTAAACTTGGTTTCCAACCCCAAGATATCACACCAGGTATGTAAAATATTTCAGCTTCCAAAAGTTGAATATTTGCTACACTAAGTAGTTTGTACAAGAGATAACTTGTATTATTTAACATGTTTTTGAGGACTTTATAAAGGCACTATGATTACAGTATAATATTTATATGAAAGGAGACCTGTCACTCTATTATTTGTGTTTACATGTTTTAGCCAGACCATCGACTGTCATTGTTGCTTACAATACAGATGACATAAGTAGATATACCCCAAATAAATTCAAGTCGCAAAGATTTGTTAACAATTCCAATAATAAGAGTTCAAACCATGAGCATACTCATTCTTCAGGCTTGGATGAGAATTGGTTCTCCAAGGAGCTTTTGGGTTTCTGCATATCTTTCTAACACAAGTGATGGCATTCTTTATCATAAGTTGTCTTTTCAAGAATTTTTGTCTCAAGAACAGCAGAGCCAGATGTGACAGAGGACAGATTTGTTTGCTGGTCAGTGTAATGATTCTCAGTGGGGTAAAGTTGGGATGGCATTGCTCATAATATATACAACTTCCTTGAACCCAGAGCCCTCAGCTGTCATACAAGTCCCCTTCATTCACAGGATCTTCTGGTCTGCTCCCCCACTTCACCCCAAAAGACAAAAGAAAAGTACAAATAAGTTCATACTCTTTCTATGCTGGCCATAATTTCAATCTACTGACTTCTTTTTCAAGCAATATTGCTATTTTAGATATAGAGCATACTAACATTTTCACTTTCATATTTTTAATTTAAAGCTATTTCACAGCATTAGGGTTCTGATTATATTCGATATTTTTCTAAAAACCAAATAAAGCTACCTACAAAAGTAAAAATAAAATATGTATTTATTTAGAAAGTCTGGTAGGGCCGGAGAGTTAGCTCAGTGGTTCCGGCGCCTGTCTTGCAAGCGCAAGGGCCCAGGTTCGATTCCCCGGTAACCACATAACAATACTGGGTGTGGAGACCCACACCCAGCAGCAACCAGTACCACATACCACAGTGCCGGGCGTGGTGGCTCACGTCTGTAATCCCAGCACTCGGGAGGCAGAGGCAGGAGGATTGCTGTGATGTGAGTTTGAGGCTGAGCTCAGGGCCAGCCTGAACCACAAAAAGCGAGACCCTGTCTCAAAAAACCTAAAAAAAAAAAAAAGAAAGTCTGGTAAGTTCAAGATTTCTCCAAATTTGCCTAAATACATTTTGCTTTCTGAAGTAGTAACAGAAAATCAAACTAGAGCAGGGCTGGGGGTTTAGCTCAGTGGTTCCAGCATCTGCATAGCAAGTGCAAAGTCCTAAATTCAATCCCCAGTACCACATATCACAGTGCCAATCATGGTGGCTCATGCCTGTAACCCTAGCTCTCGGGAGGCAGAGGCAGGAGGATTGCTGTGAGTTCAAGGGCCGCTTAGGCACATAGTGAGCTCAGGGCCAGCCTGAACTACAAAAGGAGACCCAATCTCAAAAAAAAAAAATAAATAAATAAAAAAAGATAAAATCACACCTTGTAAACATTTTATACATACTAATACATAAAGCCTACCTAGAAAATATCTAATAAAATCTTTGAATGCAAAAGTAAGTAAACATCCCTGAGAAATCTAAACATCATTTCTTTTGGTGTTATAAGCAATAAAGAAGGTAAAGAACCAGAAGATCTCAAAGATATGTTGTACTGACTTTCTTGTTGTTTAGTAACTTATCCAGTGGATGCTATAAAGTCAGTATACACTTAAATATAAATGTTTTACTTAGTACCTCAGTCAAAATGGCTATTAAAATACAGCTGATACTTTTCATGACTGAAAATTAAGGGTAAGATGCAGGGTAGAAAGGCTCAATGATACAGGATTCTACCTTGAAACACAGTATTAACATGCTTTCAACTAGACTTTCATACTTTAAACAGGATCCACTTTGCTTTAAATTTCTCAGGTGAATAAATTATATATCATTTTATATGCTTTAAAAAGTTCTCTGTAATTAAGCCAGAGTTCTAATAGTAACCCACATGTGCTGACTCTGAGAGAAAAACAGCAAAAAACACCACACGAGTCCACTCAGCTCTGCAAATGCTTTTTCCCACAGTAAAAGAAGCAACAGTTAAGAATAAGAGATAAATTATGTTTCTCTCTAGAATCTAATATTTTTCTTAGAATTTTATAGACAATTACTAAATATTCAGTCACTTAACATCAATGATTTTATTTTCATTGAATATTTTAATCATAGCATCATATACTAAATGAATTTTTTTTAAATGATGTGGATTTGCTATTTAAATCAGACGTGTCTATTGGGAAATTTGGCTAAAATCTCTTATTTCAAAAAGCACTTTGAATAAACATGTAATTACTTTATAGTTCATGTGGTAAAATGATGATTTAAAAATTGCTTATGGAATCCAAAACATAATTAAAGTAGTTTATATTTGATTAAAGGAAGAAAACTAGGCAAGAATTTAATCCAAAAAGTTCACTGTATAGTAAAATGAGAATCACTATGGGAAATATGATTCTAGATGTAATCTACTATGAAGTGCTGACAAAAGTGTAGGTATAAAAAGATAGATTTTTCTGGTATTTAGGATCTGTTCTTGTATAGCTCTCTCACTAATAAAGTTTCTAGTCAAGTTTCATAACAACAGAATGACACCAAAATCTCTCACTTCTCACACTCCCAGAGCACGGAACCAAGAAAATTTCTCCGGGACCTGCTTTGGGTAAAGTCATCTCCTGAGAGAAAATCTCCAAGCTGGCAGTGGGTGAAAGTGCAGTGCCTAATAGAAACCTCCAGGCCTCAATCCACACAGCCAGTTCTGCCCTTCAGATCTAAACCTCTGGGTCTGTAAATTTTAAAACCTTATCCAGGTGGCTCTGAGGCCTGAGCAGTTTTCACAGAGTCCAGATGGGCCACAGACACTCAGCAGACAACTAGAGCAGTAAGCGAATCCAGCCGAGTCTGGGAATGACAAGTGGAAAGCAGCAAAGCAGGGGTCCACTGGGAGTCCTCTGTTGGGGAGAGCTCAATGGAAGTCACAGATGCCACCCCAAGTTGAATGTGACCATGTGTCGGGCTCAGAAGGTGAAGAAACTGGGTAGATCAGTCCCTCAACTGCTAAATAAGGCAGCAGGGCTGCTAAGAAAAAGTCTTTGTTGGCTTCTTTTCTAGATATAAAGACAGTGCCTTTTTTGTTTTTTGTTTTGTTTTGTTTTGTTTTGTTTTGTTTTGTTGTTGTTGTTTTGGGGGGCGGTTGGTTTTTTTTTAAGACACAGATTCGCTTTTGTAGTCAGGCTAGCCCTGAGCTCAGCATCAAACCTCACAGTAATCCTCCTGCATCTGCCTCCCAGGGGCTGGGATTATAGGCATGAAACACCACACTCGACACTGTGGTATGTGGTACTAATTGCTGCTGGGCGTGAGTTTTCATGCCCAGCATTGTTGTACGTGGTTACCGGGGATTGAACCCAGGCCCTTGGGCTTGCAAGGCAGGTGCCGGGAACACTGAACTAACTCCCCGGCCCAGAAGTGTCATTTTTAATACTTTAACTTAACATTTTTCTGTAGCAAAAAGAGATACTGTCCTATGAATTGTAAGATACTTGTGTTTCAGGAAATTTGAAAGTGGAAGTAATTCATTTTATATGAAGGGAGTTACATGAAGTTAGATACACTAAATACTTTGAGATGTTAATAGTCAACTTAAAAACTTAACTTGGAAATTAAAAAAAAAAAGAAGAGATTAGAAATGATAACTGATAGAAGTGAAAAAGGCTCCTGTTTTCCACTGAGTCACCTAAAATGAAACATTACTTCCCCACATCAAAGATGGTACACATCCAAAAGGGACAGACTACAAATGTACTGAGAGATTAAAATTTTAGCAAGCCAAATGCCCTGTCACATGCTTGTAATGCCTCACTCAAGAAGCTGAAGCAGGGGAGGACATGTTTGAGGACAGCCTGGGCTACATACCAACACTATCTCTCTATCTCTCTCTCTCTCTCTCTCTCTCTCTCACAAACACACACACACACACACAAAAAAAAAAAAATTAGGCTTGGGTTTCAAGTCTTAACAGCTATGTGATCGTGAGTATGTCACGTAATCTGGATAAGTCCCAATGCCCTCACATGTTATAATAGATGACATCTATAACACAACTATTTCCACTGATTGTTATGATGAACTGTAGAGGCTGTTGGCCAGTGGTACATATGAGATAGATATGTAGAGCTAAGGAATTTTTGGAACTACATGCCCAAACCTTCCCGGAATGAGTAGTTAGAGATTAAAAGCCTAGGGGGCCACTAGGCCAAGTAGGATCAAAACATGCTCTGCCCTCATCCTCCACATATTCGATTTTATCACTTGGACACCCCTGAGGTCAGTCCTCACCTTCCCCTGTCCTCCTGTGTTTCTCCCCTGTTGTCTCCTTGAATTCCTACCCAGAGGCCCTTTCTTTTTCCTTTATCCTCACTTCCTGGTTCTTTCAATAAAAAGCCTCAAAGGCTTCCATTTAGAGCTGTCTTTATGAAACTTTCTTATGCTGTGGGGCCGCAGTTAAGATCAGCCCTTCTAGGCCTTCCTGGAGTTCAAAATGGACACCGACTCTGAGTAATCCTTCATCCCCTGTGCCATGCTACAATTGTGCCATAGGAGGAGTAAGTTGGTTCCATTCATTGCAGAAGACCAGCCTTCCAGAGCCTGGAAGAGAACAAGGACATCCAACCTCACATCCCAGTGAAGGCATAAGGGCAGCTGTGGAACAGCTCACGAGGCCTTCCGCAAAGTCACAAGTTAGGGTTATCACCCAGAGGGCCTTTCACTGTTCAATTTCTAAATGAGTGGGAACAGTTTATTTGTTCTTCCTCCTGTCATTCTACTCTTGTTTGTAGGTTATGGATTAAACTTTATCCAAAGAACATAAACAATTTAAGCAGCCTTTACAATGCCTCTTACAAGCATCCAGATATAAAGTTCCTGAACCTCAGTTTACTAAATTATTGATAGTTATTTGACAATAATGTCCATGATCTCCTCTGGGGAGGTATGCAGGAGCTGAAAAATTATAATGCCATATAACTTGTTTTACATAAAGATAAAAATGACAAATTTAGATAAAAGTTTATATTATTTAGTATTTTGTAATTAGACAAAGGTAACTGATTTTGTTATTTTATATTACAATGGATATTCAAAGTTTTTTAGATATAATAATGTCATCATGACTGTTATACTAAAAAAATTATATTCCTTTGATTTTAAATTTCCTCTGTAAAACTGCATAATTGTTATCTGTCAACATTTTACAAGGATTCAGCTTCTAAGACAACTATGATGGGTACAATCTCCTCAGGTAAGAGTCAATCCTGTACTTAAAAGTCAATGAAATTTGACAAATGAATGTGTTTCACTATGGATATTTTGGAAAATTCAAATTATTCATTTTTCATTTGGCACTTCCTATGCAGGATTTGGTGACTATAAAATATCCCACCAAAGCAAATTCTCATTAAACTGCAGCAGCTCAGATAGTCAAAGGGCAAATGTTTTGGGCCATCCAGCCCTTTATTCATGATCTACCAACCACCTTCTCGGGTAAAGATTTATTATTCAAAACTCAAGTATTATAACTAAAGAGAGATTATGAAAAAAGAGAGTTTACCCACAGGAATATGATATAAAGCTCTCTTTTTTTTTTTTTTTTTTTTTTTTAGGTTTTTGGAGACAGGGTCTCGCTTTGTGGTTCAGGCTGGCCCTGAGCTCAGCCTCAAACTCACATCACAATCCTCCTGCCTCTGCCTCCCGAGTGCTGGGATTACAGGCGTGAGCCACCACGCCCGGCACTGTGCTATGTGGTACTGGTTGCTGCTGGGTGTGGGTCTCCACGCCCAGTATTGTTATGTGGTTACCGGGGAATCAAACCCGGGTCCTTGCGCTTGCAAGACAGGCGCCGGAACCACTGAGCTAACTCCCCGGCCCAAAGCTCTCTTTTCTTTAAAATTTTTAAATTGTGACTGAGAAGGCAATCTCGGTAGCAGAAAAAATATTTACTGGCCCACGATATTGGCCCCTTGGAGGAAGGTTATACAGCTGTTCTTTCTCCAAGTGAGAAGCAACCCCATTGCCGAGCTGCAGGAGATGGAGCTTCCACTCTAGGAAAGGACAACAAAGGAGGAGAACAGATCCATTATCCTCTACCACACAATCCTCCAGACCTACCTGGGGAGAGGTCAGGCTGAACAGAAGCTACGAAACATGGCCTCCCTTCCACCCCAGAAAAACCTCTCCCTGGCAATGGTAGTACAAGTGACCTGTGATTCTAAGATGGCAAAGGTAAAAGGCTTCCTTTTACTCTGCTCTGTTTAACTGCAAACAAAAGGAAGTGGTACGAGCCAACTGGGCACAGACACAGACCTTCTGTTTATGATACAGTCAGCTGGGGCATGCCTCAGGCTCCTCCTTCCTCTTTTTAGTGACAGAGGCTGGAGCCTCCTCCTAGCTCTTTAAAGGAGTATGATAATAAAGACACGGTCTCTCTGTACATTTTATCCGCTGACATTTACCACCTCGTGGTGGCATTTTGTGGCTGAAGAATTCCCTCTTGTATGGCCACTAACGTCACCTCCAGTAGCTCCGGTATCCCTCTTAGCCTCAGTGGTACGTGAATCATGTTTCCATTGAGCCCAGTCATGCTCAGACTGCTCTTGGGTTTTCATTAACATTGCCAGGGTCCTGGGCTGCTCTGGACCTGACAGGCACGTTCCCATCTGCTGGTGTTGAACTCGCTTTGGGCTGGACTTCGTGTTGGTCCTTCAGTCTCTTCATTGTTCATCTTGCTTATAGCCTAACTCTAGAAAATTGGGAGCCTCATAGTTGGATGGTCTTAAAATCCAACTCAACTTCAAGCTACACTTTACCTTTTAATAATGGGGCAGCCCTCCACTGCAGAGTTCTGGGCTGGCTGGACCTTTACCATGCCTTTCTCCTGGCATCTACTTATATCTCTTTGTAAAAGCTTTGTGACCTTTAGCTATACCTTTCTTTCCTTGTACTGTAAGAATCAGCAGCTATCAAAATATAGATAAGGTCACATAAATGGTTATAATATCTCTCATCACATCATGATCTGTACTTCCTGTCCATACATTTTGGATTTAACTAAGAAGGGACCTATTTTCACTGCTTATAATGCATCCATTCCTCAGTACCAAGCTTTGAAGGTTATCAACACTGCCTTGCCCACAAATTCTGTATATGTCAATAATAATAATGTTTTTCAATTAAATATTAGTCATCTTACAGCGCTTAGACTAAGGACGAAAGCCTCACTCCCCAACAGTCTTACACAGATTGAGTGAGAGGCTTTTGAGCAAATTATCTCAACCCTTGAACACCTCAGGCAAATGTTTTGGGCCATTAAAGCAATGAGGACCCTGGCAGCTCCTGCAGCCACAGCAGCCGTCACCTGACTCATTCCATCTAAACTGCCCGAACCAGGTACAGCTATTTCCAAAATACTACTTTTGAGCTCTTAATTCAAACACTGATAAGGAAATATTGGCTAGACACCATTGAGGCAGCTGCCGATGGCTCAGCAAACATCAGCAAGCTCTTTGGAGACAGTAGGCTCAGCTGTGATGCTCTTCCTGTTCCATGTGCATCAGCCCAATTCCACTTCACCACACAAAGTCCAGCACATGCTCTGTGGTGCTCTCCACGCTGATCTCAAGGGTGGAATCTCCACTCTCCAAAGCTGAGCACAGGTCCAATTACATAAACTCCAGCTGGAAGCTCCTCGTGTCAATTTACAACATTGTCAATGATATCAATGATTGGCTGAACCCAAAAAGTTGATTTTCTGGTCTCAACCTTCACATTTGGATTCTTAAAGTTATTGGAATAATTTTCTTGCTGCTCTTTCTTGCAGTCCTAAGAGCCCTCTGTATACTCTTTCAGTGGATGCTACATGCCATAACCATGATGGCCTCTCTCCACCAAACCCAATATCCCTCCTACCTTCACCTGGTCCCTTTTTCCCAAAAGCTTGTATAAAAGAATAAAGGGGGATATACAAGGGCATTGGCCAGAGGTATGTATGAGAAAGATATGCAGAGCTAAGAAACTTTTGGAGCCACAAGCCCAAAACTTCCCAGAAGGAGAGGCTAGAGATTAAAAGGTAACCCATTGGGCCACAGGTCCACGTAGTATCAAAATATACTGCCGTAAGGAATGAATGCTCTGTCCTCATCTCCCCCATACTCTGTTCTCTTATTGACCACCTTGACCTTCCCTTTCTGTCCCCAGTTTCTCTGTTCTCAACATGAATTCCTGTCCAAATACTCATCTCCCCCCCCCCGTACCTTTGCTTCCTGGTTCTATCAAGAAAAAGCCCCAAAGGTCAGTTTGGGGCTGACCCAGGAGACCTTGTCACCCTGAGGACTCTCAGTTAAGGGCATCCCCCTGGGCCTCCTGGGAATTTGAACTGGACATTGTCTCTGAGTTACCTCGTCCTTTGTGCTATTGTCACTGTCACAAACGTGAAATATTTGAAACAATGTACTGTTTTATGAAATTATTACTGATCTGAATTATAATTTCACAGTAGACAATTCAAAGGATACATAAATATCAAAGAAAAGTGTGCTTTTACAACACCCTTAAGATTAATATGAAGTAACTCTGGATCTACCTGGCTGCTCAGATCTTTTTAATGAGCTTCAAAACCTTTTCTACTTTAACACCATACTTGCAACCCCACACTAAGCCTGAGAAACTAGGTTTGAGGTTGCAGAAAGTTAAACACCCAGGACTAGTATTCAAGTGTCCAACTCTCAGCTAACGCAGGTCCTCCTGTCCTGGTGGATCGTGTTGCTGCCTGTGTTCCGTCTGTTTTCCGGCATTTTCCTTAGTGCAGTTATCTTCCTCTACTGTTCCTGGCCTCTGTTTCCTGCTCACCACACATATCCCTCCAGAAGTTTATCAAGGCCTCTGTTAGCAGGAACTATAGTAGGTCGTGGAACAACAGATACTATGATTACATGTAAAGACATCAGCAACTCTGTCACACCTGGCCTCAATTTAATCACTACAGTGTTTCATGATGAACTTTTCTTAAACAGTTCGATGCATGTCACATCACAGAACTTAAAACATTTTCCAGGGAAAAACTAAATTGTTTTGAAGTTACGTTTGAACATAACCCTAAGGCTTCCTCTGCATTCCATGACCCTCTTCCAGGTTAAGACAGACCTGACTTCCATGCAACTTGACACTAGCTTAGTACTTTCTACTGCATGTCAGAATACACTCTGGTTTCTCCTTCACCTCTTAAAACTTTCACCTTTTACACCTCTCACAGAGATGGCTAAAATACAAAACATGGACACTATAGAATTGAAGGAACTGAGTATAAGCAATACCCCCATTGCTCACTTGTTGCTTACCAAAGCAATTAATTGCTCTGAATTTGAAATATTAAAAATACTGCCCGGCGTGGTAGCTCACATCTGTAATCTCAGCACTTGGGAGGCAGAGGCAGGAGGGTTGCTGTGATGTGAGTTTGAGGCTGAGCTCAAGGCCAGGCTGTATTACAAATCAAGACCCTGTCTAAAAAACAAAAACAAAATAAAACAAAACAAAAAAACGAATAATACTACTACTTGTTCCATATGGTAAGTGTAAAATTTTATTAAATATATGAAGTCATTTGGAAAAAATCAAGTTCCAGAAAATATTATGTATTCATTAAAATATAATCCTATCTACTCAAACACATCAAATATCTATTTGTGCAGCATTCCCAAGGCAAACAACTAGGAAATATTTCTTTCTTCTCAAGGTCTACGGAAGTTTATTGAAAAGATAATATTCAACTCTGTATCAACTTGTGTGTTTATCCTGAACAGTTATTTTAATACCCTAATGCAATTTAACAACAGAATTTTATGAAATATTTTGTGAAACTGACATTATTCTGTATTTTTATCACAACTGTTTCTATACTTCTTTCATTCTCCCGATCAGATTTCTCTCTTTATAGGACAAGACACTCCATGCAAAATATCTTTAACTCATCACATATTCTGTAGGTGCCTTTATATAGCTAATGAGGTTACCTGGATACAATGAACAGGGAAAACTCATATTTCTCATATGCAAATAAAGGTCTGCTTCGGCCCTAAATAAAAAAGCATTATAGCTTGAGCCAAAAAAATGAAAAACGTGTAGCACAATGGTTTTATTTAATAGAAACACTACTTTGACATACTTCTAAATATTAACTTATTCAAAACTTTGGTCATGAGCACCATCTTCATAAAGAGAAACACCAACTTGTATATTGTTAGTAAGCATAAACTTCCTTGAGACTCAAATCCAAAGTGAACTGGTTTCAAGAAAAATAACCAAGTTGTCAGAATTTCTTGAGCCTTTTTTGTTTCACATATTTTAGTTGCACACAGTTATTGAGGTAAATGTTTACTAATTTCCCTACTACAATGATACAGAAAATAGAAAACAGCTTTAAGAGAAACAGAGCTATGAAACTGAAATTTTGGAAGGATTCTGCTCCCTTGGTGGTATGCTTTCATGGTTATGATTCCTCCTTCCAAAAAAGAAGAAACTACAAAATGATCCTGTCTACCCTCCTATAAAATCATCCATTGAGATATGGGCTTAACTCAGAGGGGGAATTTATGAAAAGTGGGTAAAAAATTAGCTTGTCATAATGTTTTCACAGACAAGCCTGAAGAAACTGGAAAACACGGATGAAATACACTTATCTTTTTTCTTGCAGTTCAAACAACTTTCAGCTTTTCTCTGACTGGTTGGCTGTCCATAAATTCACCAGGAACTCTGGGTGCTGAATTCTGAAAACACTCTGCATTCCCCTCTTCAGTAGCTGGAGCTGCAGTCTGAGAGCGCTGTTCAGAGCCTTGGGAGTAAGCTGCCTTTCAGTCCAAGTTCTTCCACTTCTTAGCTCCGCAACTTAGTACAAAACATTTAACCTCTCTTTTGTCTCCGTTTCTTTGTTGATTAAGTATTGAAAAAGCATCTACCTCATAAGGTTACTATGAATATTAGAAATAACATTTCTGAGCTGGGGATATAGCTCAGTAGTTTCAGCACCTGCCTTGCAAGCACAAGGTTCTGAGTTCATTCCCCAGTAACCATATACAACAATGCCAGAAATGATGTTTAGATTCTTCAGGGATATTTACTTACTTTTGTATTCATAGATAATATTTAGATAATATTTTCTAGGTAGGCTTTATGTATTAGTATGTATAAAATGTTTACAAAGTGTGATTTTTTTCTCTCTCTCTCTTTTTTGTTTTTTTGTTGTTGTTGTTGTTGTTTTGTTTGTTTTTGTTTTTTTTTTTTTTTTTTGAGACAGAGTCTCACTTTGTAGTTTAGGCTGCCCTGAACTTACTATATAGCTCAGGAAAGCCTCGAACTCACAGCAATCCTCCTGCCTCTTCCTCCCAAGTGCTGGGATTACAGGCGTGAACCACCATGCTTACCTCAGGGAAATATTTTTCATTTCATAGACCATGACTATCTCACCAGACAAATATAAGTAAGCTCAGTGAAATTTTTAAAAATGTTTTCATTCCATTGTTCATTAAGAATACGAGATAGGAGTCAACTACTGTCTTAACTTAGAATATTTCTACTGTTTCTGTCTTTTTGCCTCTTCTAACAGGGCTGCAATACTAACCGGATCCCAAACAACACTGACTGACCTTTAACTTGTTGATTGCTGAATATGTTTATATTCTGATAAATATTCTCAAGTATTGCTCTGGAAACCAGTTCTATGCATGCTTTCTGGTATTTGTTCCATGTCTGTTAGGTCAGAACAAAGCAGTGTTTAGTTTAAGGCCGTTTACCCTGTTCCTGACAAGCTGATAACCCATGAGGAGCAGCATTACTTCCTGTTCTGTGGGGCCTCGAGCTTCTCCTCCTGTCCTCGTGGGTGGTACGTCCTCACCCTGGGGGTGGTCCTCAGTGAGACTTCCGGTCGGTTGCATTGCTGGATACAACGTGGAGACGCTCTGCAGATGACCAGTGTCCTTTCTATGTGCAACTTTCTCCTTTCTGCTACTTTGTCCTACAAATTCCAGCTGCCTCGGACTCCGAGGATTCTGAACTTTCTCTCAGCACAAGGAGACGTCAGGCCTCCGCATGAATGACCTTTCACATTTGACAGGCAGTCAGGGGAGGCAATCAGAGGGCTCATCTCATTCATGTCTTGGTTGCCAGGGACCCCTGTCCTCTGTCTGACACTCATGTCTTCAGATCAGATTACTTCAGGTACGCTGCCCCATCTCTTTTAAACACGCTAACGAAGTTCCTGAGACTCTATCCCGTCTAGCAGAAGTTCACCTAGCTTGAAGGTATCAAAATTGTATTCAGTCTCAAGAAATTTCCTAACTCAATTCAGATAGAATTTCACTGAGGTAGTTAACACTCCTGAGGAGATTTTTCTAAAGAAGTTGTTTATAGTTCATTGTTCTTTAGAAGTGGATAAGGCTGGCACGTGACAGCACCACTCAGAATGGTGCTCACAACTCCAAATGGCGAACACAGTTTGAATTCATGGTAAGGACAGAGCTGAAGAAAACATTATCTTGAAAATTAAATTTCTCTATATAAGGTCAGAATGATAATTTTTAAACCCTCTATAATCACAACCCAAATCAGTGCTAAGAATGACTGAGCAAACCGCAGAATTCTCAACTCGAGTAGTGTAAAATTTGAAAGGCAAGAGCATCAGCCGTATCTCAAATGCGAGCTTCCCCCAAAGAAATGCAGTGTCGTTACTGTCAGAGCTGCTTTCCAACTTCCTTGCTCCTGTGCTCCCCGTGCACATTCATCTTTAATGTTAATGACTATCATGTTAATAGCTTCATATATTCACTCAGCAAAAAGCATTTATGCTTTAAAAAAAAAAGGCATCACAAAATGGGTAAATCAAAGAATTCATCAATAGTGTATCCTGTGATACCTTGTGGGTCAGCACCTGACCTTTTAAACTAACTGCCATTCATATAATAGGGCACCACGACTAATATCAACAGTTTTCATAATCCGTTCCACATATGTTGACATGATCGCTAAAATGCATTGAATATTTTAGAATTAGCACCACAGTCATCACACTATGGGGAATTTAGGGCCATAATCTCTATGAGTACATTAAGAGCTACAGTTCCACAAAACAAAGAATGAGATTTCTGTTGACTCTATTTAACTAGAAAAAAATAATGAACATTTGGAATGAATGTACAATTTAACTGAGGTAGTTGTAGTATGTTAAAAGTTTCAATCATCATGGGAGAAAAAGTTAAAGAAATTTAGTTTTTATTGAATAAGAAAAATAAAAACCACATATATGGTGTGCAAAGAGTTGAAGAGATAATGTAGTGACTTGATTCTCTTGTGGTTTTTTTGAATATTAGTAATGCAGGATGCATTGAATACCAAGGAATGTAGAAACACATTTCCAAACCAGCTCCCTGGCGAGTCTCATAAAAGCATCGTCTCGCCCTTTCAACAGGATTGTAGCGTTCAGATCTGCCTGAGGACAAGAAGCCAGTACAGGGAACCTGTGGCTCCACTTCATTTAAGTATTTTTCCCCTAAGTACCACCCCCCCCTGTTCATTTAGGAGTTAGGTGGATAGCTTTGCTTCTAAGTGAATGCTCTTCCCCCATGAAATGTGAATTGAATGCTTTCAAGTGAAAGGCACACAAATGCTTACGTTTACAAAGAAATCAACACATAAACAAAGAAACTCATGGATTTGTTATGCATATATAGTACTCATGCATAGTCTAAAAAATTCCTGTAACAAATGGGGTTTGATCATAATGAAATCCCTGTGTTAAGTAAATTAGACACATGGTACATTCTCTGTTTACATTTAATATGCAATGATAAAATTTCAGATAAAGCATTTAATCATCACATATTTCAAGTTGTGTAAAGAAAATTCCTGATCATGTATAAACGTACTTTTAAAAGAAGTTGTCTCTGCCAGAATAACAGACTAGCTCCTGGAGTTCACCTTCCTGAAGACCTAAAAACGTTAGATAAGTATTTTCTAAAACTCTTGAATGAATTACTAAATGACAGAGGACCAAAAGAACGCTTAGGGCTGAGAAAATAAGAGAGTCCAAAGTGATGGACAGACAGCTCAAGCTAGCTTTTGACTGAGGGCCTTGGCCCAGCTTGGTTGACGTGGCTATTGAATTGAATTGTCCTATAGGCCTCAAAGCACCAAAGACACAGTTCAAGGTATGTCAAGGGCAGGAAACCTAATATCATAATCCACCAAAAAGCTGGGGCTGAAACATAGAATGAACAATGAAAATGACACACACACCACTCCAAGTACACATACAGAAAGTGGGTTTGTTGTTTTATGGAAGTTTGAAACTAAGTGGGGTGGGGGTGGTTTCCAAAGCAAATATCATTAAAGGCTGCCATGGGCCCAGTCCTATGAAGATGGTTTTTTCTCTCCTTCCTCCATTTCTTCTTCTATACATTTATTATTTCCTAATCTTTTTGCAAGGATTCTCTTTCTCCTGTGTTGCCTAGAATTCTAAGTTCTGAGGAGAATCCTCACAAGAATGGTCAAGATGTTAACTGGTAAACCTTCTTTCAGAGTCACAGAACCCATAACTCTAGGGACCTTTGTAATGTCCCACCTTAGTTTAGCATTTCAAATATCAACTAACACAAAGTTTATAAACTAATATGAGGTTTAATTTCAACAATAGTAACATGTCTGTCTAAAAAGAACTACAAGAGCTAGTATTGGGATGTTCCAGGGAATAACAAGAAGACACAACTTCTGAACAACAAAGATCCCGGCGCCCCCTCTCAGCTCTCTAACCCAATCTTTCTTTGTTTCTATAGAAAAACCTTTGGCACCTTGAGCCCCACTCATTGCTCAAGACAGTGCTTTGAGATCATCAGACCCTCTGTCCAAGACGCTGGATCTTGAAAAAAACTGGTTCCTCCTTGTTGACTCTTGTCTCCCATGTAGTGACCTGTAAGTGGAAAATAGCTCTGACCATAACTCACCAACAAGACCTGACAAAGTAAAACTATTCCTGAACTAGGATCGCACTATGAATTGATGTTACTACAGAAGTCCCGTATATTCAAGTAGAGAATTTAGTTTAAAGCAGTCCTTAATAATTAGTACTTTCAGAGATTCAGCAGAAACAAAGAAAAATCCTCTCAAATTCATCATTTTACAGGATATTTATGAGGCTACCACATAGTATATGATAAAAAAATAATAATAACCAGCAAGAATAATAAAACCAAGAAAATTTAAAGCCAACTTACCTAGTTATGAACATAAAAACAAAAATCCCAAGGCATCAGAAACTGAATCAATCAATATTCAAAAAAATAATAGATAACGTGCATCAGTAGCCTCTGTTTTCATTACTGAGACAAAATACTGACAGCCAAAGTTAAAGGAGGTTTATTTTAGTTTATAGTTTATTGAGATTTCAATCCATAGTCCATAGTCATCTGACTTCAAGGCAAGGTGGCTAGGCACAGGGACACGCCAGAGGAGAAACAGTCCATAGAGCAGGAGACAGCAAGCAGCAAGCCTCCCTTTTTCTATCCCTTTATTTTATTTATTTATTTATTTATTTATTTATTTTTGAGACAGGGTCTCACTTTGTAGTTCAGGCTGGCCCTGAGCTCAACCTCAAACTCACATCACAGCAATCCTCCTGCCTCCCGAGTGCTGGGATTACAAGCATGAGCCACCATGCTGGCACTGTGGTATATGGTACTGGTTGCTGCTGGGCGTGAGTCTCCATGCCCAGTATAGTATGTGGTTACTGGGGATCAAACGCATGCCCTTGTGCTTGCAAGACAGGTGCCCGAACCACTGAGCTAAATTCCCGGCCCCAATCCCTTTATATTTTACCCAGGCTACTGACTGGTGTCACCCACGCACCATATGGGGCTTCTATCATTCACATCCAAAACAAGGTTAAACTAATTGAGTTATCACAACCTTTAATTCACATTTACACACCCTTGTTCCAGACACCGATGAAAAGCCCCTTATGAGCACATAGGACTTTAGAACAACATCTAGATACAAGCCAGAAGGAGGGAACATTCTAAATCCCAACCATGACATTCACCCACTTCACATTCCTGGCACGAACCCAATGTGAACATAATCTATTATTTTATTATTTTAACTTTTCATGATAAAAGGTATGTTACACATTAAAAAAGAAATGTGACAGAAACAGTAATTCCATACTAGGCATATCAGAAAACTGAAGATTGATGAAATGGAGTTTTATGGAGGTGATTTTAAATGTACACCGGTGTGGGATGTATACAAGTGACTGACTAATTTAAGAATATAGCCGTGAAGGTGTCATGCATTTCATAAACCGCTTTATGCCCGAAAACTTCCCTACAGTTTCCTTGCCTTTGGCCCTTGTTCTCTTTGTTGTGGACACTGACCTCGAACTTGGGAGAATTACATTTTCCATGTCCCCGGGCCACGTTCTGTTCACCGCCTCATCTCTCCTGTGAACAAATCCAGCCGAGCAACTTTCAACTCTGCTGGCAACGTGATGCTAACATGCTCTGAAAAGCACATAGGCTTTACCCACATTCCATTCCACTCTTTTGCCACTTTATTTTTTTACTGAAGAACTGAGGTGATAAAAGAGGATAGGAGATTAGGCATAAATAGTTTTCAAGGATAACTTTGACCAGAAAAGCACCAAGGACGTCAGAGACTACTGCAATTGCAGCCGGGTGGCTGTCGTAAGATGTCTGGAATATTGAATCTTGCAAGAGTCATTTCAGGAGAGTTGTGAACTTCTTCCCTTTCCTCTCAGAGGACAGGATTGCTACTGACCCTCCAGCTTTCTGATACCACTTCCAGGCAGTTCTTGCTCACAATATCTAAAGCACTAGAAAGCTTGAAGGCTTGATCAGACTTAGAGATTTCCAAGCCTTGGAGACTGAGATGGAGCACAGGCAGTAAGATGCCCAAGCTGCTCACAGACACAGCAGCAGAGGTGGCACCGGGATTCACGTTTCTTGACAACCAGCTTAGGTCGTTTTCCAGCTGCCATATCACTACCCAGAAAAGTTTATGTAAAGAATATAAACTTTATATTTACTTTTCAAAGCTGTAGCCAGACAGAATAAGGAAGAAGAACAGCTTTTCATTCAGTTTATCATTTGTTTCTGCTTTGTCTGTCCTGCAAACAAAGAATATATTTAAACCTTAGAATATAGTATGCACAATGGAAATATATTCTGTGAGAAAATGTGATGAGAAATGACAATTTCTTTCTTTTTTTTTTTTTTGTTTGTTTTTTCACTACAGGGGATAGAACACAGAATCTTGTGCTTTCCAGGCAGACATGGGGCCTCTGAGCAACATCCTTGGCCCCAAAAATGACAATTTTAAAAGCATGCTATTTGTGAAAAAGCAAATGGAATGGTAATATAGACTTTGTCTAATAACTTCATAAGTTATTATTGGTTACATACCATTCCAGTCCACTGCTAAATATCAGAGTCCACAAGTACTTACTTAAAAGTTGTTATGCTACCCATAAAGGTTTATTCTTCATATATCTTCAGAAAAGAAAATCCAAAAAATATTTTATATGAACATATATTCTGGTTATTGCAATTTAAAGTATCTATTTCAAATGCCAAATTGAAATAACTTTACCATATAACTATGTGATTAATACAGAAACAACCATTATCCATAAGCTATTACCTACTTGCAAAAGGCAAACTGAAGACTTTTATCTTACTTCACACTTCTGTAATACCAGGATTAATCCATGTTTCATTCATAAGTACTCCATCAATGTTTAATGAATTAATTACTCTTAGTAGCATAAAGCCACATGCTCAAACTCAGCTCTCTGTAAACACAGAGCTGTGAGTGTGGAAGCTCCACAAGTCAATCCAGATGGCAAATGAAATCTGTACCAGAAACTTTGGAAAGTCTGCACGACCTCCATTCCCTCCACACATTAGTCAGAGTGAACTGGAAACTGTTGATGTGCTGGGAATGTAAAAGCTGCATCAGCACATCATCAA
>PVIR01025493.1:0-24824 GCA_004026965.1 Petromus typicus | reverse complement strand
TGGATAAAAAAGCTGTGGTTCTTCTACAGAATGGAGTACTACTCTGCCATAAAAAAATGATAAGTTTGAATCATTTCTACTTAAATGGACATACCTTGAGGATATCCTCATAAGTGAAATAAATAGGTCACAGATAGATACATATCGCATCTTTTCTCTGGTATGAGAAAATGAAGATGTAAATGAGTCCTAGCATTGTGTGTTATATATTGTCAAATAGAAAATGCTCAGTGTAAAATAAGGTGAAAGGGGACATTATTGAGATTCTAACAAAAAAGTAAGGAAACAAATTTTATATATATGGGGGGGTGTTAGGGTGGGTGGGGCTATGGGAAAAAATGAGAATTAAGTTGTGTCTTATACTGGTACAAATCCCCATTATGGAGTGCAATCATGATGTGTATATTGAATGTACCAATAAAGATAATTTAAAAAAAAAAAAAGACTTGCTTCCCAATGTGCATAAAGTTTCAGTAGGTAAAGAAGGCTGGAAATCTGTTATGCAATATTATATGAATGGTCAATAGCTGTATACTTAACATTTTCTCAGTAAAGATCTAATGTTGTGTACCTAATCAACTAAATAAAACTTAAAAATTAAAATGCTATAATTAATTGGTTATGAAATAAAATATATTTTATAAGTTTTCTATATTATCTTGAGAAAAATAAAATGGTTTAGCCCAATGGAGATGAAATTAAAAATGAAGATACATGCCCAAAAGTTAAAAAAAAAAAATAGAAAGAAAGAACCTGTAATTATGAAACTAATTTTGATACTTGGGAATCCTGTTAAATAGGGTAGATAATTTCTCAAATCCTAACTTTTATTTCTCTAGAGTTGGGCTAATTATATTAAACCAATACATTGTTTTGCTGCTAAAACATAGTATTCATTAAATAGCAACCTGACCTCAATTGGACTAAACATATATTGCATAAAATGCTTAAAAAATCTGAATCACACACTTACAAATGTAATTTTAAGATACACTTTAATTTTCAGAATATGAAGCTTAATAGATCCAGATGTGAAATATAAGGAGTGTACTATCAGAGGAATATACTTTTTTAAAAACTACATGACATACTATTGAAAATGTAATAGTGTAGTTAAATAAGCACATTTTTCTTATTTAAGAAAACATTTTTCTTCTTCTATTCACTTTAAATTCAAAGATCCAGGCATGTAAAATTAGCGTTGCTAGTTAGTGATGATGCAGGGATAAGCTAACCCTTACTACAATTTCCATCACTGCTCAAGAGCTGCACAGAAGTTACCCTCCAGAGCAGCATTTCTAAATCAATTCTGAAAAGCAATTACTTTTTCAATAAGAAAAATTCATGAGGAAAAATTGACATAACTGCAGCACGTTATCTCTACACGGAATAAAGGACCTAAAAGTTCACATTTTACTTGCCCATTGTGTGTAAGGACATCTGGATCAGTTCAGTTAATACTTATATCAAAGACCTTTATAAAGTGACAATAAAATTAAATCATTTAATATTCACATAACTACAGAAATATTAATCTGATTAAAAATCCAAATGCTCATACAGTTCAATATTTTATTGATAGATTGATTGCTTGTGGTATGGGGGCTTGAACTCAGACCCTTGTCCTCCAAAATAGGTGCGGTACTACATTAGCTAAATCTCCAGCCCTCAATATGTTCAACGTTTATCACTATCATTTGCAAATATATATGTATATTACAACTACATTAAATTTTGTGATCCATTTAATCAAAACTATCAGAATATTTAAATATTTCCTGATAATATTAATAACATAGAAAATAGATTAAAATAGGTATGAAATAGCCCATTTTAAAAAGTGTCAGATAAATGATGGTAACATATATATTTTAAAAAGCATGTCAGAAATGTATTACTCATTAAAACATGCAATCATGATGTGTATATTTAATGTACCAATAAAGTAATTTTAAAAAAAACATGCAAATATGAAGCATTTATTTTTGGAAATAACTAAAATATTTTGGCAGCAAAAGCTTAAATGTTATGTAAATCATTCATGGAAATTGTTGGTGTTAAAGCCAGTAATTTATCATAACTTCTTGAATGTCATGTACAGTGAGAGAAAAATTGAAGATCAATACTTCCATTTCACCTCGGATTACCCATTCATTAACTTATCAGACATAGTAAACAATTTATAGAAGCCAGGTATTAAAGAATGAAGATAATTTTAAAGACATAAATGCATGATGGTGTCTTTTTGATAAATAAATATCCATCGGTTTTTCAAACAATGGTAGTAAATAATGTGTGTATATTTCACAAACTCAAGTATCAACTATTAATTGTCTGACTATGTTAAGTAACCAGCAGACATCAGTGAACATATTGTCCATGCCTGTGGGATGTGCACTGTTCAGGAAAAACAAAGGTAGATTAAGTATAATGGAATATGTGCTGAAATATAAATATGTGCAAGTCCAAGGAGTACTGAAGAAACATAAACATTTATTTTGCATGGGAGAAGAGGATTACGGAGCAATTTCACAGAATATATGGTATTGGAGAATTATTTTGTAGGATGAATGAAAGGTCATAATATGCATGGAATTGTTTGCCCAGAATTTAAACCACGAACATTATTATAAAGAAACAAAGAAGAGGAGACTCAGAAAGTATCTGTTTCTATGGATATCAGGCTTTTAAGGTATAAGATTTAAGATAAAGTGAAAACAAGTTGAAGACAAAGATAGCTATATAATAGATAAAGCTGTTATTTGGAATCTTTTTGAAACAATATATGTATTTTCAAATCTCTGGTCCAACCCAAAAGACATGTCACAGGGCAGAGTTAGGAAAAGTCACGTAGTATGGAAAATTCACCTGTTATAAACTAATGAGAAGTCTTGGAAGATTTTCTAAGGTTTTCCAACAGCTCCATGAATGTGTATGGAAGACTTTATGCTACAGACACTATTACAAACTTCAGTACGTCATTAAAAACAGATCAGATTGCTTGTCCCTGGAATTATCAAAGGGATGTTTGAGATAATATTTGTCTGGTGTGTGGGCTGTCATAATGGAGACAACAGGCAATGGGTGAGTAATAATATATTATTGTGCAAAAACAATCAAAAGCAGGAATAAAATTGCTTTGTTCATGTGACTGCAGGTTTATGTGTGTTTTGTGCATATATGTTGAGCTGGAGCTTGGAAAACAAACTTGGCAAGGTAGAGAGTACTTTTATTTTCAGGTACTAAACAGAGTATTTGAAGTTTCCATTTTAACTTACTGCATCCTTACATACATACATTTATTTATTTATTTATTTATTGGGAGAGTCTTTGTAGTTTAAGCTGGTCTTGAACTCAGCCTTGAACTCAGCAATCCTCCTGCCTCTGCCTCCCAAGTGCTAGAATTACAGGCATGAGTCATCACACCTGGCACTGTGGTATATGGTACAGTTTGCTGGTGGGTGTATGTTTTTAATGGGGATTGAACCTGGGCCCTTGGGTTTGTAAGGCAGGTGCCAGATTCACTGAACTAATTCCCCCTCCCATTCTTATATTTATTAATAATTATGTCAAGTAAAATTATTCAGATATGTTAATGGGTAATTTTTCAAATCATTTATTGTATCTGATGCTCTACCTAATATTTCAGATGCCACAGAAAAGTGATTAGTGCATCAGATGCAAAAAAGGTTCCTCTTCACTGAATGTGAGAATAGTTTCAAGGAAATAAAAAGCAATGGGGAAAATATGAGAGATTTTTTTTTCCTTCCAACAACTCCCAGTGGGAAGACAAAATGCCTGAAGGATGTGAGGTATGTCTATGTTTGTGTTTGCAAATCATTTCAAGGAAGTGGTAAGTTTTTGTGAAAATGAAAGACAATTTTTGAAGTACATAGCAGAAAACAGAGGAAAATATATTCTGTTATCAATTTTTAATTAATAAAAATATCCCTAATATAACTTGCAAATATTAGAAGCCATACACAAGATGCTCCTTTGTTGAAATGTTATTAAAAAGATCAGGTATTTTTTGCAAAAAAGTCTCTAAAGATAACCTACTCCATATTTTTATTTAATTTATTCATATTTAAAAACAGTCTGCACATAATCCTGTTCCCTAAGAAGAGTTTCTTAACGAGAGGAAATTTGAATATTACTGTGCTGAACTATGGTGTAGATGGGCCTAGTGCAGCCATGGCCATTAATGGCTTCCAGACCATGACATATTCTGGATGCAGCTCTTCAACTGTAGAACATCCCAGCTAGAGCTTGTGTTCTTGTGATTTTCCTTCTGTGCCATAATGTTAGCTATAACTTATATGAACTTCATAAATGACAATTTTTGAGTTAACAATCATCTTCTGAAGCCATTTATTCATCTGGAAGCTTTCTGCTTCAGGAGGTGAGAAACTACTCCTTTGAATACAGCATTAGGTCCAACGAAATGACAAAGAATAGCATTATTAGACTTTTCCATGACACGATCATCTAAATTGTTACATTTTACCGGCACTATAGATGCGAACGTCATCTTTCAAAGAAATTGCATTTCTGATAATAAATCTCTTTATATCATGCCTATGACACCTAAAAAATTAGTTTGACAGCTTTGTAGAGAATATTCTAGACCTAGTGCAGACTTTCTACTTAGAAAGTGTGTTGCTCAAAAATTTGGTTTTACTGCTGTCAGTCTTTTTTGTTACAAAAAATAGTAATAACAAGTTCAGGAAAAACAATAATTCATATTCATCCATATATCAAGAATACAAAGGCAATTTCTCAGGTACTTTACTGAGAATAAAAATGATATATTTTAAATCCATATGAAAATCATGGTAGCTTTTAATTATATTTCAGAGATGATAATTTAAAATATATTTATAATAATTTTCATATGCCCACAAATTTCTTGCTGGTGAGAGACAAATTACAATGCATAATTTGACCACAGGCTCTTAGTTTTTCTTTTACTTGTAATGTTCATCTAAATGCCCTTAACTGAAATTGTAGATTGCTCTCTTAAATTAGATACAACTGTAAGGGATGCCTTTCAATTTCTTCTCTGTGCATTCTCATATAGAATTAATAATATTCATAGTGTGCATACAGTACTTATAGTCAGTGTATATAATCAGAGATAGAGCTATATGCTTTACTTTTTAAAATGTAGTACCCATTTATTTCCAGCAGTAATCTGAGTTTATGAAAATTAGAAGTTCAAATGATCTTTCTACTTAACTTTGAAAATCAACACAGTTCTTCAGACATTTAAGGTTTGATTTCCTTTCAAGTCAGATGCTTTGTAGATGAAGTTTAATTGGATTAAGTATTCCTCTTATTCACTCTGATTTAACCTACTTTAAAATGGCCTCTGTGTAGAAATAGTCTGTAGAAAAGAAATGGTTAAAGCTTGTGATTTCAGTTTACATAAGACCTAGAATTATAACTCATAAATTTTAAGCCAAGTCATATGCTTAAACTTCTCTTAAACGTAAAGCCAAATAATTTCAAGTATCCCTAATTGAGAAAGTCAAAATAAGTTCAGCAAGCAATAAAAGCCAAATAATTTCAAGTATCCATAATTGAGAAAATCAAAATAAGTTCACCAAGCAATAATATATATAAAAATTGTGCAGGAAGGGTTAAAGATGGAACTTAGCATAAAACCAGGCACACAGCAAGTACTAATGTAAATGAGTGGAATCTTTGTCTTGACATTTCTCCTAATATTTCTTTTTCCATTGAAAAGAATGATAATCTTGACAATTGAGATTCTCGTCATATCTTTTCCTGTAGCTTATAATAAGTCAGTTAATGTAAGCAAAGAAAATAGTCTTCATATGAAACTATTCTATGAAGTAGAGTTCAAATTCTACAGAATTCCTACTATACTGAAACTGTTAGTTTAAATTAATGAATTAATAGATTTTCCTAGTTAAATTTATTACATTCCAAATTTATAACATTTTTTAAAATTTGTATTTATTTTTTTTAATTAAAAGCATATTTGCTGACTCTATGAAATTAAAAGCATAGTGGAGACCAGAGTTGTGTTGGGTTTTGGTTCTCTAATTTAATTCTAAAAGAAAAACAGTCTAAAAATGATTGCTTTTCCAATAACTCCATGTTCAGAGAAATTTACACTTTATACCTTACTTCATGCCTATTTTTTCTCCCCTAAAAATAGCTTCAGATTAAGAACATCAGTTTTGAGAACTACAGTTAAAGAGATTAAAGTCTTGGATGGAAAAGAGGCAAGTTCTTCAAATTAAAGGTAAATTAATTACTGGAAACAATTTATATGTTTCAGTGATGGTCAATTAGCTCTTGCCATTTACAGAGTGATATGTCTATGGTTATCAGAGTCTGATTGACATGGAAGCAGCACTAAAAACAATAAAATTATTTTTTGTCTAGAAAGATATTTAAGATAAATTTAACTCCTGCTAAGTCTGAATTTATGTCCCTGATTTACCACTGTGAGTAACTTAAGCTTTTACTGGTGGTGTCAACTATAAATAGTTTAGTGATTGAAATGATACACATAAATGTGTTAGTGCATAATGAACTGTCGAATTCTATTCATGTTCAAGTTATAGTATGGTTTGATATCAAAACTAAAGAACAAGCTAAAGAGAAATGGAAAAATATATGGCTACACTAGGGCTTTATCTCAGTGGTTCTGGTGATGGCCTTGCAAGTGCAAGGTCCTAAGTTGGAATCGTGGTACTTAAAAGAAAATGTATGATGAAGTGATGCAGCAAGACAATAGTAATGGCAAGTAAGGCAGAGACAGGCTTTGAGGGCTGGAGTTTGTAATCTAGGTTTCAAGGCTGGTTGTTGTGCAGCCTGTTGTGTATTTTTCTGGAAACACAGTGACAATCTGAGATTGAAAAAGGCTAGTCTGGGGCCGGATTTAGGTCAGTTGTTCCAGCTGTCTACCTTGCAAGATCAAGGGCTTGAGCTCAATCCTGATAACCACATACAATAATTCTGGGCTGATTCATGCTCACTAGCAATCAGTACTACATACCATAATGCTGGGTGTGGTGGCTGATGCCTGTAATCCCAGCACATGGGAGGCAGAGACAGAGGGATTGCTGAGTTTGAGGCTGAGTTCAGGACCAGCCTAAACTAGAAAGTGAGAACCTGTCTCGACATATGTGCACCATGTTTATAGCAGCTCAGTTTGTGATTGCTAAGTCTTGTAAATAATCCAAATGTCCATCAACAGGAGACTGGATAAAGAAGATGTGGTTCTTTTATAGAATGGAGTATTACTCTGCCATTAAAAATGATAAGATTGAGTGATTCATACTCAAATGGATGTTCCTTGAGGATGTCCTCATAGGCAAAATAAACAAGTCACAGATGTTTAAATATATCTTTTCTCTGGTATGAGATAATGAAGTTGTAAATGAGTTGTAGTACGTATAGTTGATATTGTGAAGTAGAAAATATTTAAAAGGAAAGAGTGTAAGTATAAATAAGGAGGGGAGAATGAATTTTATTATTATCATAATAAAAAAAGGAGAACAAAGATTGTGTATATAGGGGGTGGGGGGAGTCAAGGAGGAGGGACAAGGGAAAAAATAAGAATCAAGTCATGTCATATTCTGATACAAACTCTTAATGTTGAATGAGTTTATGATGTGTATTCATAATATACCAATAAAGATAATTAAAACAAAACAAAACAAAACAAAATACCTAAAAGAAAAGAATAAAATAAAAATAAAACGGCCAGTCTGAATATTTAAATTGTACTCTATAAAAGTTTTATTTCAAATTGTATTTTCTCATAGCCAGCTATTCTTTGGGTTATGTATGTATGTATTTATATATTTATTTATAACTCTGGGCTATTTCAAAGACTTGAAGCTATTGAGTACAGCGGGATGTAGTTACAAGCTCTCTCAGTGATGTCTTCCTTGTATTTTGCCACCTAAATCTGCACATCCCCGAGGCTGTTGTCTATTGTATGAACTGATAAAATTTGTCAGGGTTCTTAAAGTTTTCAGAGAAAACCTCATTGTTTCTCTGTTCTTTTTTAAGAAACTGATTGCTGATACATAATAATTAGGAACCATAGACTTTTAAATAGATAAAAGAGTTATCATTTATATACTCTTGAGTTTTAAAACTGGTTTTGCCTAAAATAACATGCTAAATTTTGATTCTTAAATTTAGTTTTTCATCTATAATCTTTTAAGTTAAAACTGACATATCAAGAGGTATATTGGTTTATCGTTTTACATCACTAATATTAAAAAATGTATGATTTTTAAAAGCATATAGTTAAATTTATTTAAATTCCACTAGACATTTATATTGTTTCTAATAATTTCACTATATGAATTCCTAGTAGAAAAGTGAACATATACATATTTACATATTTGTAACTTAGAACATTGGCAGAAATATTTATGCTTTTTTGATCATTCTGTTCATAATTTCTCTTTCAAATATACTTTAAGTGTTCTTGTCCATGGGCAAGTAGTATAAAGACTATATCTCTAGAAAGATTCGGAGGTAGAATGTTGCTAAGAAGAAGCAAAAAGTGTAAATTATTTACCATACTGAGAAAAAAAGAATAAGAAGGAGCATTTATCATTCATGGGAGGAAAAGTGTTTCAGCTGTATGCTTCACAAGACTTGTTATAAATATTCTCTGTCATTTATTTATTTATATAAGTTGAGTTCAATGTATTCCTATGTCATATTAAAATGGCATAAACTTCATCTGTGTAGTATGACTTTGCCTTTTATGTTTCTATACAGTTTTATCACTTGCAAAATAAAGCTAATTGCAGCTATTTACTGATGCTACAGTAAATAAATACCATAACATATCTTTTTATATATAATAAGCAATGTATACCTACAAGACTCTATTACTATTATTATCATTATTATTTCCAACAATTGTGATATTTCATTTTTTACTTTAACATGTCAAACATCTTAATTTTGGCCAGTGTGTTTTTCACTGTTTTTTCCCCTTCTTCTTTTCTCTTTGTTTGTTTTGTTTTTCATACTAGGCAGGTGATCTACCCTCAGTCAAGTCTGCCATGGTGTAGTCAAGGTGTTTCACACCTGTAGTCCTAGCACTTTGGGAAGCTAAGGCAGGAGGATGGCAAATTTGAGCCCAGTGTAGACAAGATAGCAATTCAGTGAATCATCTCAACATTTTAAAAAGAGAGACAATCACAATAATTACAATTTTTTATCCTTATTTTTACACAATAAATTCTTCCTTTCTCATATTTAAAAACTAGAATCAATATTAATCAAATTAGTGATTTCATTAAAGTAATATCCTCCTCAGGAAGTAAAAATTGCATAAACTTATGAGGCAGTAACATTTTGACGAAAGATTAAATAAAGTAAACTTCAGACAACAAAATACACTCATATGACACTCCAAAGCAATTTTCAGTTTTTCTGCCTCCTTTATAAGATGAAGGTTTTTAACAGGACATGACAACGTTAAAATATATGTACCACCAAGGCCTTTTCTTAACTATAACTAGAAGTAATAAAGCTCTGAAAGAAGAGTCCGAAGGCTTTCTCTGTGTTTTCCATGTGGCTAGTGAATCATTTTACTATGCTGTGTTGGTAGGAATATTTTTGAACTCCTTCCTCCTTACCAAAACTAAATTTAAGTAGTTCTTTGGAACAGATGTTCTTTTTGAGATTATACATAGATGCACATCATTTTTTTCTCTGCCCCAAAGAAGTTTATGAAAGAGAATGATAGGAACTGATATATGTGTTTTAAGATCAATCATTATGACTACTTCTGAAGAAAGCTGATAAGGAATATTATGGGGAAGTAATGGAGGCAGCAGGTGGTGAAACTTAATGGTTTATTAGATTATTTTCCATGTAACTATTGCATATAGGGAAAATTGACAGTTTTGAGATTGAACTGGATCTGTAATTATAGAGTGATATGTGTACAGTATGAAGGCATATAACTTAAAAAATTTGGCAAGATAATGGTGTTATTTTGTTAATGAAAATGATTACCTTTATTAACTAATACTGTGATATTAATTTATGCAAATAAATATATATCTGTGAATAATGTTCCTTTTTAAAGGCAAAAATCTATAACATATTTTATTATAGTAATTTTACTTCTTAAAATTTAGTAAATTAAAGGTACAGTTGTGTTGATTTCCTTGCTCAGTATTCTCCAGGGTTCATCTAATCAGTTGCAGTTGCTCATATTGGTTTTAATGGATTCTGAAAAAATATTATCTGCAAAATATAATTTTAGATATCGCATATTTTAGAAAAAATGCATAACTATTAAAAATTTAAAAGGAGCACATTTATAAATACCACTTAAATATAAAAGAAGAAAGAATATTAGCCCACCAGAACCACTTACCATGCTTCAAGCCTTCTAATGAGGTTAGTACTCTTTGGCTTCTAATAGCCAAGGATAGTTTTGCCTGGGTTTTGAATGTCCTAGAAATAGTATATTGTAGTAACAATTACATAAAATATGTGTGGCTCAAATATTTTAAAATATTTTATTGGTAATATGAATATATTTTCTTAATGGGGTTGTAGGACATTCATTTAGATATACTTGAACCTTTGGTCACAAATTATTTCCTGCATCACAGTTGGTTCCTTCATTCTATTGTTGACGGATATTTGAGTTATTTTACGCTAATATTTTGGTTCATTTCAGATGATTATCCTACTCAGAGGGAAATTTTCAGATCATCAACTATTTTTCCAAGTGGTTTCACACATGTATACAAAAGCTCACTTTGAAAATCCTGAATTATTCACACAATACAGCTATTTGATGACACTTAACTATCAATTTTAGCACTTTTTTGTGGCTAAATATAGAGCGATTTTAAATTACATTTTTCTCATAATTACCAACACCTTTTCATGAATTTATCGTTCATTGGAATAATCTATTTTTGAAGTCTATTGCTCATTTATATAGTTTATCATTTTCTTTTGATTTGTGGAAGCTGCTTGTGTACCTTTCATATTATCTGTTGTTTTGTTTATCTGAGCGATAAATATATCAATCTACTCTATGTATGTTCTTTCCTCTCATAGTTACGTACTTTGATGTGCAAACACTAAATACAGAGTAATTTACTTGTGTGCAAACACTCTTAATACAGAGTAATTTACCTGTTTATCATGATCAATGCTTTTATTTTCCTTTAAGAAAATAATCCCTTATTCAGATTTGCGATACCTCTACATACGATCCTCCAGAAATCTGATCAAGTCTGAAAATTACCCGAATCTCAATTTTAAATAAGGTTTAAGAAAGAGGAAAGCCGAAGGTAAGAAATACTTAGAACGTAAACGACTTTTCATGACAACATAAAGCATTTTCTGTGACAGACCAGAGATTGCGGAAAAGAGTTTATTTGAGGAACTGGGAGTTATAGTTCTGTATGAGTGAAGCACAGCTGAAGCGAAGATGCAGAGAAAATGGCAGAGATGATGGTCACACCGAGCTGAATAAATTCTTGCAATAAATTTATACTTTATAGTAATAGAAAGCTGGGAAGTGTCCTCCTCAGAAAAGAGTGTTTAAAAGATCAAAGGGAGTGTGCTGGGAAGAATGTGTTGGGGGCGATGCATTGAAATGAGTGACGCCAGCGAGAGAGCCAGGGTTTAGCTCCACTGAATGATAATCCTGCCCGATCCGGTATGAGGTCCTGACGAATGAGCTGTGCACAGATTTGAGAAACATTCAGCCCACTGACTCAACACGTTTTTCTTACCAGGTTTTTGCTTAAGTTTGCTTTTGACACAATGTCATTTGTTAGAGACAGATTATAGTACAGCTAGCTAGCTCTAGCTATTTTTAAACTTTTGAAAGTATCTTTATAAAAAATACATTTCTTTACATCATAGAATGATTTCCAGAATTAACAATTTTGTAAATGAATAATAATTGCTTTTTAAAAAGTTTATTATGTGACTCATTGTGCTATTGTATTCAGATTCTAAATTTCTATTCATAAAGAAAGTATCTAGAGCTCTGGGTATTTCTGTTTTCAGTAGCAAAGTCATACTCTGCCTATGGACAAACAGAAATAGAAATCTGCTCAAATATTTTATTAAGTGATTATTTTAAGAAACATATATATCATAAGTTTGTGCTATACACACATAAAATACATAAGAAGCCCAGGGTTGCGATTTGTTATGTCATTTCACTCTGGTATTTTTCTTTCCCTTGTAGTCATTTACTTAGTTCTTATCTTTGTATAATCAGCTTTCATTAAACACCATCTACAATCTACCTAAAATAGTTTGTTACATTCAGATAGTAAAATTTACAGGCACATCATTTTACACCATTATCTTTCAGTACTAATATAAATACTATCTAACGCATATATCAACCATGATTACTATTCACAGAAAAGAAATTGATAAATATAATATTAATCTGAAAAATAAATTCACTTTTTTTTTTCTTTTGAGACAGGGTCTCACTTTTTGTAGTTTAGGCTGGCCCTGAGCTCAGCCTTGAACTCACAGCAATCCTCTGGAGTCCCTTTACCTCCCAAGTGCTGGGAGGCACTGTGTGTGGTTACCCAGGGCCCTTTACTTGCAAGGCAGGAGCTGGAACCACTGAGCTAAATCTCGGCCTTAAATTCACTTATTTACTAAAATTATAATCCTATTTTTTTACTTTACTTCAGTGAAAATACTGAAGTTCAGTAAGTTTTAATTAGTGGAACAAGAATCACAAAATCTGGGAATATATCAGTATGGCTTCAAATTCATGCTTCTTTTACTTCAAAGTCTACTTTCAACTAAAAACATCTTATATAAACAAAGTAGATTTAGATTTATCTTATATTTCTGATTTATTTCTAAGAACAGATTTTTTTTCTAAGATTAACAATTTTATAAGACAAATTGTGCTATTTGATTCTGAGTCTATCGATCTGTTTCTATAATTGAATCTAATTTCAGGTGTTATTCTTTTAATATACATTTTATTTTACTTCATGAATTATTTACTGACTATATTTTATTTCTTTTGAATCACTAACTGTTTTGACTCAAATATATTTGACAACATATTTTCCCTTCATAAGTGACTTCATAATTTTCTTAAGACTTATTTAAATTACTAAGTAGCCTCTTAAGGCTGCTAGCTTTTAAAGACATTGAGGTCTTATGACTTATAGAAATATCAATAAACAACGGAATAAAGAGAGATGTAATTGGGCTCTGATTTAAAATGTAAAAATATGTCTAAACAAAATTCTGAAACAGTTCTTGATTAATTTGTCTTAAATAACAATGTTTCATGGATGTTCTTAATTAATTTCAAAGAGCAGTATTTTGTCCAGGTGTTGTTATATACCTGTATTAGACCCACATTCTGGGAAGCTGAGGCAGAAAGACTGCAAGATTGAGTCTGGCGTGGAAAGCTTATTAAATTCTCTACAAGCTGTCTCAGCGTATAAATAAAAGTAGGTAAATAAAAAAAGAATGGGGCGTAGTTCAGTTGAAAGATCCTAGTTTAAATTTTCTACTACAAAATAAATAGGGTGATATTTTATCAATAATAGTAACTATGCCTTAGCTAGTCACCTAGCTTTAACAGCATTTATTTTTTATGTATTATGAGCAAGTTATTAATTCATTATGTATATGATATTTAGATGATTGCATAATTTTGGGTTGAATTTTATTGAAAAATTTTACTTCAGAGAAAATTTAATAAATAAAAATATATTATTTTAAATAAAATGTCTTGCTTTTCTCCAAATATATTCTTGTTTAATAGAAAAATAATTCATCTAACTATAACATCTTTTTCTCAGACTAATTAAATTGATTGTGCAAAGAAAAATATTTCTAAAAATATTTCAGCATTCCTATTAAATTTTTTTTAAATTGAAATCTTTATTGGTACATTACATATATACATCATGATTGCATTCAACAATGAGAATTTGTACCAGTATATGACACAACTTCCTATTAAATTTTTAATCTTATGTGTACTTAGTACAATAAAGTTCATTTATTTTAATTAGTGACAATAGCAAGAAAGAGGAATAAAAATATATTCAAAGTTTATACAAATTAAAATATGTATAGTCATATCAATTGCTAAAATGTATTCTGGAATGTAGGTGAGAATTTTTTATTAGCTTAGCATTAGAAAAAAAAAATATATGTACAATGAACTAGTCTCATATATTTATCCATACTTTTAAGAGTAAGTTTATCATTTAAAAAAACTAAATTGGTAAATATATGCTTTGTCAATTCTCCATTTGTTGCTTTAATGGAAATTAACTAGAGTACTATCAAACTTAGTATCCATCTTCAAGGAACTAATGGTCTAAGAAGTACATTGTCTAGATTAATTAATGGGATTTAGATTGTGTTGATACTATGCAGAAGTATTAAGTACTCCAGCGTTCTACTTATATGATTTGATAGAAGAAAGGACTTCATTGAGTAAGAGAATAATATAAAATTTTGGAAATAGTATCATGATTATGAATTAAGAAATTTTGTGCACCATATTTGTAAAATATTCAAGTATTTAGTCTTAACTTTGGGAAATGCATTTAAAAAATAGTTCAGATCTTAAAAATAAGAAATAAACTTTGGTGAGATAATTATTGAGTTGTTGATAGCAGCATTCCTAAATTTCACAGGCCTTGAGGATTGATCAGACCCCCAATCATGTTACCAATGGTACAGCAGATGGATTATGAAATAACAAGACAAAATCTTAATGCGTAAATTGTGGGTGCAGAATGGTCAAAGCTTTTATCTGGTTAAGACACCATCTCTTGGAGTTTGCCACTATTTATTGATTATGCAGCTTCTTGAAGGGGTAAAGAGCCATGTAGGACACAGTAAGGTGTCCAGACAGTTTAAAAGCCTTCACTTTGTTAAAAGCAAGCAGCACTCTAGCAACAAGGGAACAATTTATTCCAGTAGGAAAAGATAATTGCTTAATGGTAAATTTGTTTCTTGCCATTGATTGAGTTTTGGCTCCAAGGGAGTCATGCTGCCCTGAGGTACCCTATTGTCTTGCCATCCAAGATATCACAGCATATGGAAGGATCAGTGAGAACTCTGCTCTAACCAGTGGTAAGGGGAGTCATTACTTTCCCACACAGTAACTGCTGGCTCTTCAGGCAATGCATTGTGCTGTAATAGGAAGATTTAGACTTTTAATATGAAAAGCCAATTTAAGGATTTGTAGCTCATTTAGGTTGGTCTCTATTAAATACCCACCGGGAATACAGAGATAGAGATGAGAATTTAAGGGTGAGTTTTCCCTTTTTGTGACTATGACAAAGGACAGAATGAGAGATTATTCATCTATGTTCAAATTCCAAGAAGGCCCAGATGGTCTTCCCTTAATTAAGCCCCTCAAAGAGTGAGCCCCATAAGGACAGCCCAGATGAATATTCCATGGCTTGTTATGTATAGAACCCTGACAGATTATCTGATAATCTGATAATCCTCCTACTTAATTTTATTAGTACAGTATAAAGGATAGAACATGGACATTTATGCAAGATGTTAAGGAGGAGACAGATCATCTCTTATAGGGCTGGTTTATGTCCAAACTATGGGGAAGAGAGATCTAAATCCTTCCTTAAGGCTCTGTGTTTTGATCCTATTTGGACTTGTGACCCTGTCTGATAATCTCTAACTATGGATTCTGGGAGTGTTTGGGGCAAGTGGCTCAAAAAGTCCCTTATCTCTGCATATACATGTCATACAGTCCTTGGGCCAATGTCTCCACAAGCAATGATGCAACTTCCCACAGACTGTCTCTATGTCGATCATTGTCTTATTGGTCACATAATATTCAGAAGGGCAGAAGTGAAGGAACTGTGCTGTGAATGGGACACTAGTGAGAAGTATGGCTTAGAGATTTGCAGTAGAAAGATAAATGAACATAACCTGGCAGCTTCTGATATGATAGTCCTTCCTGAGAAGGAATGGAGATGTGCTTATAGAAGATCTAAACATTCGGGAGAAATCTAAAGTCAGATTTACTTTAAAGCATGAACTATTATATTGAACTCTTATACTTGCAGTGCTCAATACTCCTGTATAAGTGATAATTTATTTCTGATAAATATTTATACATGTTTCATGGAATCATGGAAATTGTCTCTTTTACATTTTATTCCTAAAAAGTTTTATCAAATCGTTTCAATTTTCAAAAGCATACATAACTGATATTTTTCCCTTGATCTGACTGATAACTGCTCAAATTACATTCATAATTCTGAATATTTCTGTTATGTACACCAGAGCATCTAGATTGCTGTATACAGGTTGAATATTTATATATTTTCATACTTCTTTCAATAATGTCATCCTTCAACAAAAGAAAAAATAAAAGAAGAAATAGAAAATCTTGGTAGGAAGACAGGACAAAAGTGGCTTGCAGTACACACTCCTCCCTTTTCAGAAACAACTGACAGTGGTTCCAAGAGATATGAGGCTTGATAGCTGAACTTGCCACTCTGCTTGAACTGAGCTGATGGGAAAACACTTCAAGAGTTGATGAACATTCTGGAGGGTGAGCACTTTACCTGAGCTGCTGCCCTCAGTGGGTGGAAGGAAAGCTGGTCAACCCCAAAGCAGGATAAGTGATTTAATTAATACTCAACTGATAAAATTTGTTGCGAGTAAACTCTGGTAGTAAACTCTAGTAGCCTTCACCAGAATAAATAAATAGGGCAACAGGCAGAAGTAACATATCACAACATATCTCATTGCTTTTGCCTATATCCATATAGACAAAAGGAAGAAAGGCAGCTGTAGATGTTATATTTTAGTGCATTTTTGTTAGAATTAAGTTTTTATATAAAAATGGTCACTAAAATAACTACAGAGACTAAGAACTTATCCTTGATTATTGTAAAAATAATAGATGGAGACAAGATGAGTAAAATAACAATCTTAAACTAGTAAAGCAATTGGAAAAGAATGTGAATTTAAGATGACTGGAAAAATCTAATCTATTTTATTGATGCATGGAAGTTATATTTCAAAAATAATACAAACTTTTAATTAATGCACAAACTAGTGTGAGCCAGTTTTCTTCTTCTTATTTCAGGAAAAAGTGGCTATTTCATTTTAATAAATAAGCACTACACAAGTTTGCCAGATGCAACACTTAGTGATGGGTATACAAAGATAAAAAATCCCTTAGCTCGATTGTGAAATAATTTGTGATGCAAAGGAATAAGGAACTCCAAAACACATTGTTTTGTTAAGGAACATAAATGATGATACATAAATTCAAGTCCCTTCCCCCTAGATAAGCAGCGTCACGATGGAGCACACAGCTTCTAAGACGATCCTTCAGTATATGAACTGAATAAATCAGGGGACATTGTGTTTTAGCAACCAGAAAAGCACAAACAAATACAAGCAGCAGGAAAGGGCACAAATGTGTTGAAGCAACTGTAAACAATTTTGCTTGGCTGAAACAAAACATCAGGTTGGGGAGAGCTGGGGAAGCAGTTGAGGAGCGTGGCCTGGAGGAAGTGGGCTCTGTGAGATGGTGAACAGCAGAGGAGCCACGGTCCGGCCGAACAGAGGGGGGGACGAGGTCAGTTGCCATTTGATATTGCAGATAAATCACTATGGCAACCAGGCACAGCGTAGATTTCAAGGTATAGTACAGGAAAGGGGCTAAATTTATATGTAATATTGAATTATCATCAAATGAAGTAGGCAAGCTCAAGTTGAAATATGTATATATTTCTGAAATACAAAAATTTCACCTTTAAACCTGAAAAAGAGCTTACAATGAATATACAATGAAGAATTGATTTCAGTGGTCGTGTGTCAATTTAGGATCTGAAGTTTTTTACTTCTGTAATTGATAAGTGGAGGTTGTGAGTTTGTGTATGTGCGTGTATGCTTTTTATCATCTTCATCCTTGAGTTGCTGTTGTCTTAAGTAAGGAGGTTTTCTGAGATGAAAGTCTTACGTACATCTCAAGAAGTATTTGTTTTGTGCCAATACCTAAATATAGAGTTAATTAAAAGTGTAAGGTTTAAAATTTATTTTCTCAGTTCAAACACATAAAATTGTGATTGGATTTATAATATGAACTTAGAAAGATCAGTAGCTTTAGAATAAAGTAGTTTAGGTGATATTTATGGGAAATCACTTCCTACTTAATTTTATTAGTACACTATAATATGGGCAATATATTTTTTATTTTCTTGAATTTAGTTAGGAATTGTCCATATTAAAATATTAAATAAATATTTTGAATTAAATTTAAAATATAGAAATAATTTTCCTGTTATTAATCCAGCTACTGTGTAGTATGTATAATTTCTAATATTCTACAAATTTTGTGAATTTCTGTGTTAACTGTTTTTACCATTTCCTTTTATTTCTTTCCATAATCAGACTCTTACCTGAATATCTAGATTGTCCTTTAATGATTGTTTCAATAATTATTATGTTAAAGTCATTCTTTTAACCTCTAATCTCGACAACATTAAGTGTCTAAATCTTGGTCATTAATACAGACAGCATCAGCCCTATATGGGCTACAATAAGGTGCATGCATGTATGTGTGTGTATGTGTGTGTGTGTGTGTGTGTGTGAGAGAGAGAGAGAGAGAGAGAGAGAGAGAGCATGCATGTTTTAGGTCAACTTTATTATTTGCGTGTTGAGATAGACTTGCATTAACTGTTGCAAACTTCTAATAATCACAAAAAGGCAGGGACAAAATATGTGAAATAAACATTTGTTTTCCTATTTCTTCAGGGGAATTTAAATTTTCACTTCTTTGAGTAAATGACATGTTGTAGAGTACCACAGTTTAGGGGAAGATTGATTCCAGAAGAAAAGCAAAGCGTGGGGAGGATGGAGAAGGGCTAGATAAAGGAATTAAGAGTTTAGGTAGATAACAAGTATATCTTCTGAATTTTTTTTTTATTTACTAACAGTGACTCAAAATTTAAACATAGAGAATAGAGAATTTAGCATGTTCCTAACACAAATAAATGATTCATATTTAAGGTAAGAGATATACTCTGGACCTTGATCTGATATATTATAATATATATTATATAATATATAATACATAATATATATTATAATATATAATATGATATATTATATACACACAAGAAAATATCATACTGTGCATGTAAATATGAACAGTTCCTGTGTGCCAATTTTTTCACATCTAAACGTGATTATTTGCTTTGATTTTAACAAATGTTGATAGTCTTCCTTCATTTCAATAAAAGACAAGAGAACACAGCGACAAAGCAAGGAACATCCTGCATGAAAGTTACACTAATCTCCAATTAGAATCAAGTTACCAGCTAGCAAAACACGATGCTTGCAAATGCATTCCTCATGGTGTCTCAAACAAATTATATCCATAGAAACAGGATTTTCTTTTTTATTTTTCTGCCCATAAATGAGGAATGCTATGCCTGGTTACAATAGTCTTCAGTTATCCTTGTGCAGACTTAGTCGTTAGGAAACTGAAATCAGACTCCACAAGCTTTATATTTGAAAATTAAATAAACATACATGTTTTTAATAATGTACAGTGCCTAATCTATTTAAACTTCACTTATTCCCTCTAAAACCTGAGAGTTATATATGTTAATACTAATTATAATAATAATGACAACATCTGCTTTTAATAGCTGAGACAATTAAATGATAAAGATCCCTTTGTAATATACCTGGTGCATAAACACCACAAGAAAATTTAGCAATCCCTGACAAATCATAATTATATGATAGAATGCTTACAGACAGCAAGTCAGCATGGTGGTGACATAATCCTACCAAATAAAAGTCTAAGCAGTCTCTCTCTAAGACACTAATTTAGGTGGGTGCTATTAGTCCCTTTCCAAAGAAATAACACAAAGCAATCCCCAATAAAGTGATAAAGGAAATACCATTTTTGGTGACGGCAAAAGTGTATCTGTAAGAGTTGCAAATATTGAACAATCAATAAATAGCTCTTGAAAATGATTGTGATGGATACTGCTGGTTTCAAAATTAACTATGTTCAGCTTCATACTATGCAATAACAGCAATGATTTGATTTTTTACTGTTGGTCAAATTTCCAAGTGAAACATTCCTGTCAAGACTGTGTTTATCACCCACTGCTCAGAGCTTTGGACAAGCAACACATTAGGGTCTTATTAGCCTGGTCATTATCTACTGGCTGCTGCAGAAAGTAACAGCTCCCCTAATGACCACAGACTGGATTACAGTCTGTTTGTGTCAAAAAGCTTTTGAATCATGCTTCCATTTTAGCTCTGTTCACACCCTTTGCTTCAAGTTGGAAGGCAGAACAGAGGCACCTCCTGAATTGGTTTGGTGAGAAACAGAACAAGGAAGCATCTACTTATCAGAGGAGGAAACAGACAAACACAAACAGGTAGAGTGAAGAGGTGTGACCTTCTTATAGCTCTTACTTTTTTTGTGAAGGACATAATCTTTCAGGCTTTTCAGCACATATCACTTACTTGTATGATTTCTTATTTTATGATTGAGAGTGGGATGGCTATGACCCAAATCAGTAAGAAAGATGGATAGCATAATAGACAAACACTAGGACTATTTGTTCAAAATCAAGATGTACACTGAATTGTATGGAAGAAAGTGTATTTCACTATGTGCAGTGTGGTAGTCATATTTTGTGATGCCTTACGTTACTTTGAACATTCATATATTTTACTGATATGATCCCATCTGTAGAAACAGAACAAGACTCTGTGCTGATGTAACTCAAGCTGTTCATATGTTGGATAAACCTGGAGAAATAGCAAAGTTCCACTGGAGAGTGCAAGAGCACTATCAAAATAATGTAGTCATCACTCGAAGAAAGAAAGCGAGTTTATTTTGATACATTAAGACTCTGTGAAGTATTAAGGAAGCAGTAATAAGAAGTACTGATAGTGTATCTTGCACATAATAATAGTGTGGTTAGGCTGGGGATTTAACTCAGTGGTTCCAGAGCCTGTCTTGCAAGTGCCAGGGCCTGGATTCAATCCCCCGGTAATCACATACAACAATGCTGGGCATGAGGACTCATGCTCACCAGCAATCACAGCCATGTACCACAGTGCCAGGCAAGGTGACTCACACCTGTAATCCCAGAACTTGGGAGTCAGAGGCAGGAGGATTGCTGTGAGTTCTAGGCTGAGCTCAGTGCCAGCCTGAACTACAAAAGTGAGACCCTGTATCAAAATAACAACAACAACAACAATAATAATAATAATAATAATAATAATAGTGTGGTTAAGTTTAGTGACATATTTTCAGATGGCTGTTCTAACAATGCATCTAACATTGAAAATAAGTGACTATTTTATTTATTTATTTATTTTTATGAAGATTTTTTTAAGACAGGGTCTCGCTTTGTGGTTCAGGCTGGCTCTGAGCTCAGCCTCAAACTCAGACCACAGAAATCCTCCTGCCTCTGCCTCCCAAGTGCTGGGATTACAGGCATGAACCACCACACCTGGCACTGTGGTATGTGGTACTGGTTGCTGCTGGGCCTGAAACTCCACACCCAGTATTGTTATGTGGTTACTGGGGATCAAACCTGGGCCCTTGTGCTTGCAAGACAGGCTCCGCAACCACTGAGCTATATCCCCGGCACAATAAGTGACTATTTTAATTGAAATAGGATAAAATGTTGTTGTATGTTTATTAAGCCAGAGACATTTATTTCCAGGGCTAAAGAATTAGTATATCAAGGAATTTAAACATGTTAATAATTACATGGGTGAAAATTAAAGAATTATAGAATTTTGAGTATGTATAAACCTTAGAAAAAATTATATAGTACAAATATTTCAATAAAAAGTCACTCTATAATTGTCATGATTAGCAAGTAGCTTTGTTCAGCTTAGATATGGAGACAAATATCAGATAACTTTTTAAAATGAAATTCTAGTAAAATATGTGTGTATTAATTAAGTCACAACCTGAAGGCCTGGTACATGTTATTTAAAAATCATGCTTCTGTGTTTATGCAGAGTTTGCTTAACTTTAAAATTATAATACTGAAGCAATTGGAGTAATCCCATTTATAATGAAATATTCTTTCATGGACAATACACTATTTTTGTAATGATTTATTATAGTTTAGTTTTAGATCTTTCATTATGAATGGTATTTAGATTATTCATTATGAATGGTGTTTAGATAAGTGCAAGATCCGGAGTTCAATCCCTGGAAACTACATACCACAAGTTCTGGGTGTGGTGGCTCTGGCCTGTAAACCCAGCATTTGGGAGGCAGATGCAGGAGGATTGCTGTGAGTTCAAGGGTGTCCTGGGCTACACAGGGAGCTCGGATCCAGCCTGGACTACAAACTAGACCTTGTCTCAAATAAATAAATAAATAAATAAATAAATAAATAAATAAATAATAGTAAACAGTCACCTTCACTGTATATTAGAGACTGTACTGTCCTATGTGTAAAGTAGACATGTAATTGACATGTGACCAAAGAAGTTGGCACTTCAAAGATTATCTTCAGTTCTATTTCAGAGCTTTAGAACTTTTGTGTCCCTACAAAATGAGCATCATTAATTGTGGGCTACAAAAATGTTAACACTCCCTCAGTGCACTAAAGTAAATCTCTAACAGTTATGTTTTAGCTTTTCTGGCATAGACTTTATTCAGTTTGGCATAGTTGTGTGCAATTGAATGAAGTTTCAAAAAAGAGATGAATTTAAATTACTTACATTTAGTACAAATTTAACTTTAAAAATATATTGTGAAATAGAAAATGCTCAATGTAAAATAAGGTGAAAGGGGAAAATGTTGAGATTGTAACAAAAAAGTAAGGAAACAAATTTATATATATGGGGGGGTGGTAGGGTGGGTGGGGCTATGGGAAAAAAATGAGAATTAAGTTGTGTCTTATACTGGTACAAATCCCCATTATGGAGTGCAATCATGATGTGTATATTTAATGTACCAATAAAGATAATTAAAAAAAAACAATTAAGTTTCAAGTCTATTTTTTTAACTCATGTGATTTCACATTATGAACAGAAGGGGAAGAGAAGCATACATAGGAAATACTGAGTGGAAAACAATATTTTACTTTCAGTACCAGTATAGTATATTTGAGTATAATTCAAACTGCTAATATATATTAATTATTTAAATCTGTGTTATTATGTTTTCCTAAAATGGAAGTGATAATTTAAAATAAAACCTAGACAAATTAATTAATATTCTACCAGTCACGAAAACTTATAGAATCCAGAATGTGTCTTAGCACATTTAACATAGTCAATATCTTTGTAAAGTATCAACATGCCTAAAACTGTCATTATGAAAAATGTGTAGTTTTCTTTTAAGGCCATGAAACATACCAGGTAATGAGTCTATTAGGGTATATTCTATTCCAAAAGTTCATAATCATATTTATTTCTGTTCAAAAATTGTATTAAAAATTACCAAGTTTCTTTCCCTAGACGAGAGGAAACAAAAGATACTAATTTGAAAAATTAAACATTTCTCATATTAACTATACTTTGACTTTTGATAGTTGTCTCATCTTAATTCTATGCCTTGTGCTTATCAGTAATGTGATGTTATACAGACGATAAAATCAAAGCTTTGCAGTAGAAAAATGTCTCCAAATGAAGTCACTAAACTTCTCTGAGAATTGTTTTGCTCGTCTGAAACACCGACCACTCAGCAACACTTCTAATCATTGACTGTATATTCTTTCAGAGCTTCACGACTACATATGACTTGGAAAGAGCAATGTCAGACAGGCCAAAGTGGGAAACAGCACTGTAATCAGAGAAAGGAGATCTCTTTTTAAGGAGGGTGTCAGATGTCTGTGAGGTGAACCATCTACTGCAGACCTAACCGGGGCCTGTAACTGGCTGCACCAGTCACAACCCAGTGTCGGTCTTTTTTCAGTTCTGTAGCGCTAAAGAGAGGAGCTGATAGGTAACGTGAAATAAAAGGATTCAGTGCACACTCTGAGACTGAGGCTGTGTCCAGGGAGCTATATACAGCTTCATATGTGCACACATCAAGCACATATGTACTATAAACTGCTCAGTTTTATCAATGACTTAATAATTTTAATACCTTTATGAGATTTTCCATAAAAGATATTATGATTTACAAAATATACAATAGACTAACAATTATTTTCTAAAACGTACCATAAGATCATCTTGTTGCCTTCTTAAATATTTTAAGAAATTCTTTGTGGGTTTAGGAACTTAATTGTATGAATTTGCTATGGAATTTGGGAAGATTTTCAGGATTCTTTTTTTTTTTAATCTTTATTGATACATTACATATATGCATCATGGTTGCACTCCGTAATGGGGATTTGTACCAGTATAAGACACAACTTAGTTCTCATTTTTTCCCATAGTCCTACACACCCTACTGCCTCCCCATATACATAAAATTTGTTTCCTTACTTTGTTGTTATAATCTAATTATTTTCCCCCTTCACACTTTGAGCATTTTCTATTTCACAATATATAACATACAATTCTAGGACTCATTTACATCTTTATTTTCTCATACCAGAGAAAAGATGTGATATGTACCTACCTGTGACCTATTTATTTCACTTATGAGGATATCCTCAAGGTATGTCCATTTAAGTAGAAATGATTCAAACTTACCATTTTTTATGGCAGAGTAGTACTCCATTCTGTAGAAGAACCACAGCTTTTTTATCCAGTCTCCAGTTGATGGACACTTGGGTTGTTTCCAAGATGTAGCAATCACAAATTGGGCTGCTATAAAC
>PVIR01025492.1:0-24845 GCA_004026965.1 Petromus typicus | reverse complement strand
TTTTTTGAGACAGGGTCTCGCTTTTGTGGTTCAGGCTGGCCCTGAGCTCAGCCTCAAACTCACATCACAGCAATCCTCCTGCCTCTGCCTCCCGAGTGCTGGGATTACAGGCATGAGCCACCACGCCCGGCACTGTGGTATGTGGTACTGGTTGCTGCTGGGTGTGGGTCTCCACACCCAGTATTGTTATGTGGTTACCTGGAAATCGAACCCAGGCCCTTGCGCTTGCAAGAGAGGCGCCAGAACCACTGAGCTAACTCCCCGGCCCTCCTTTATACAATTTGATCCTCATGTATACTTTTAGTTTCTCACATCACAGATCAATATGATAGCTAAAGTTGTATGCTTATTTCACTGAAGATTATGGTTTCAGGGTGCATCCATTTAGCTACAAATGTTCGAGTTTATCTTTCTGGAAGAGTACTATTATTCTTCCTTATTAATTCATAGGTTTATAATCATTTGAGCTGGTCCAAGATTTTGTTATTACAAACGGTGCCACTATAAACATAAGTGTGCATATGTCACCTGATATGATGCTTTTAATTCTTCCTAGAAGATACAAAGAAGGGAAATAGGTGGACTGAATGAAACTCACCTTTTTATTTTTTTGAGGAATTTCCCCACTGATTTCTATAAGGGTTGCACCATTCTATACTCACACCAATGATAGGGAAGAGTCCTTTTCCCCCAAAACTCTCACAGCATTTGTTATTGATTGATTACTTGATTAAATACATTATTTCTGCAGTGAAATGGAATCTCAGTGTTGTTTTAGTTAGCTTCTCTCAAATAACCAATGATTTTGAACATTTTCCCATATATTTCTTTGTTATTTCTACTTCTTCATTCATTTCAGATGCTCACTTTTGGATGAGAATTATTTTCTATAAGATCTATTTTCTGTAATCAATATAGAAAGAAATATTGGATGCCAAGGAAAATAATTTCTAATCAGGTGTTTTCCCACAGGTTTCTTAATGATCCACTGTTTATTTAAGTAGGACACATCCTCCCATATAAACTTTTACAATGACTCGTATAACTTTAGCATATCATATATGTTCGTAAGGAATGATTGATCACTTTTATTTTAGTATTTCCAAACAACTGCTTTACATATTTCCTTATTTGTGTCAAGGTCCAGTGGATTTTTTTTTAAAACCTGTTCATACATAAATACACAAGCACACCACACACACATATGCACCTGTACATACAGGTAAAAATATTTGTTAGTCAGAAAAGATTATAGACATCAGTACAGAGCAAGCATCTTCTTTTCCATGTATATATATATTTTTAAATTGACTATATTGGTACTTATTATATATAAATTATGATCATACTCAACATTGAGAATTTGTACCTGTACTTGATAGATCTTGATTCCCATTTTTCTCCTTTCCATTGACCTCCCTACAGCTCCCACCACTACATTCATAACTTTTATTTCCTTTATGTTTTTACTATCAGTTTTTTCTCTCCCTTCTCTACATTTTCCCATTTACTTTTTTTTTTAGACAGTGTCTCACTTTTGTATTTCAAGCTGGCCCTGAGCTCAGCCTTGAACTCATAGAAATCCTCCTGCCTTTGCCTCCTCAGTGCTGGGATTACAGGCATGAATTGTGTTTGTGGTTCTAATTGCTGATTGGCATGAGTCTCCATGCCTTGCATTGTTGTATGTGATTATTAGGGTCGAACCCAGGCCGTTGCACTTGCAGGACAAGCTGGAACAACTGAGTTAAATCGCTGAATCTTCCTATTAATTTTGAATATTTTCTTCCTATTTCACATTACCTATCAGACATTTTGGCATTCATTTACACCATCAGCTTTTCATAGTATAGAAAAGATATGGTATTACACATCTGTGTCCTGTTTATTTCACTTGTCCTCAGGGTACATCCATTTGAGTACAAATGACTCTAATTTATCATTCTTTATGGTTGTGTAATACACTGTTTTAATAAAAAAAATCACTTTTTTTTTTTCTTGAGACAGAGTCTTGCTTTTGTAGTTCTGGCTGGCCCTGAATTGACTATGTAGCATGGGCCAATCTTGATCTTGCAGAAATCCTCCTGCCTCTGTCTCCTGAGGGCTAATGTTACAGACTTGAGCCACTAGATCTGGCACTGTGGTATGTGGTACTGATTGCTGATGGGCATGAGACACCATGCCTGACATTATGGTATGTGGTTACCGGGGACTGAACTTAGGACCTTGCACTTTCTAGGCAGACACTGGAACCACTGAGCTAAATCTTTGGCCCCTAAAAAACACCACATATTCTTTATCCAGTCTCCCACTGATGAACATTTGAGCTGTAAGCTATCACAAACTGAGCTGCTATACAAATAGGTGCACACACATTGCTGACATATGGTTCTTTTAATTCTTTTGTGTATATACCTATCAGGGCAATAACAAGGTCAAAAGGAAAATTGATCCTATTTTTTTTTTTTAAGGAATCTCCACACTGATCTCCATAGTGATTGTGCCAATCTACATTCCCACAAACAGTGGAGAAGAGTTCCTTTTTCCCCACAGCCCCAACAGCATTTATTGTTGGCTGACTTCATGATAGCAGACATTCTTTGTGAAATAAGATGAAGTCTCAGTGTCTTCATTTGCATCTCTAAAGGACCAGTGATATTTAACATTTCTTCATATGTTTTTAGTAGTATTTTATTTTCATTTAAAAGTATCTTTTACATTTTAGATGTCCATTTTAAAATTAGATCTTCAAATTGGAGGGGATTGATTTTTTAAAATTTTATATGCTCTAGATAGTAGCTATTTGTCTGAAAAACAGCTATTAAAAATTTTGTTCCTGTATTATAGGTTCTCTTCACTCTGTTGGTGATTTCTCTTGCTGTGCAGAGGCTTTTCAATAAAAAGATCCCAGTTTTTGATTAATTCTGCTAGTTCCCATGATGTTGAACCTTTGCTCATTAAATCTTTCCCTGTAGCAATGTCTCCAAGAGTTCTTCCTAATCTGTTTTCCAATAGATTTAGTGTGTCCTTTTTAATATTTAGATCTCTAATCCACTTTGATTTTAGTTTGGTGAATGTTGAAAGAGACAGATCTAGCTTTAATCTTTGGCAAGTTTAAACCCAATTATTCCAGCAACACTTGTTAAAGGGGCTAATTTTCCTCCATTGAGGATATTTGGATCCTTTGACAAAGATAAGGTGGCTTAGTGTACCTGGGGTTATTTCTGGATCTTCTAGTCTGTTCCACTGATCCTCAGGTCTGTTTCTTTGCCAGTACCGTGATGTTTTATCACAGTGGCTTTGTAGAATAGTTTTAAATTGTAGGATAATGATTCCCCTGCCATGATCTTGTTGTCTAGGGTTGAATTTTGTACTCTAGTTCTCTCATGTATCTGGATGAATTTTTGAATTATTTTCTCCAGCTCTGTGAAATATGCTCTTAAAATTTCAATCAGAATTACATGTAATCTATGGTGTAGTTTTGGCAATATGTCCATTTTGACAATATCTGTTTCTCCTATCCAAGAACAAGGTATATCTTTTCATTCTCTGATATCCTATTTGATCTTCCTTTTCAGAATGTTATAGTTTTTCAAGTAGATATGTTTCATCTTCTTTATTAGATTATTTCCTAGATATTTCATTTTTTGGATGCTATTGTAAAAGTAATTGATTTTCCAGTTTCTCTCTAAATAAGTCTATGATTGTGTATAAAAAGGCTACTGACTTTTGAGCATTGACCTCATATTGAGTTATGCTACTAAATTTGGCAATTAAGTGTAGCATTCTTTTGGTTGAGCTTTTAGGACCATCTATGCCGATTACCATGTTATCAGTAAATAATGACTATTTAATTTCTTTTGTTCCTACCTTTATTCCTTCTATTTCTTTCTCTTGTCTAACTCCTGCAAGTTATATAGACAGAATTATATTGAACACCAGTGGTGATGGTGATCATCCTTGCCTTATTCCTGATCTTAGCATGGAAATGTGCAGTTTTGATCATTTAGTATGATGCTGGCTGTTGGTTTCACATAAATACATTTTATTAGTTTGAGATAAAGACAATCTATTCCAAATTTCTGCAAGGTTTTATTCATGAGTAGGTGTTGGATTTTATAAATGCTTTTCTGGATCTATTGAAATGATTGTCTGCTTTGTGTCCTTCAGTCTGTGAATGATTTTCATATGTTTAACCATCCTTGTATTGCTGAGATGAATGCAGCTTAGTCTGAATGTATGATCTTCTTAATAATCCTCTGTACTCTGATTGCCAGTATCTTAATGATGATTTTTGTATCAATATTTATTATAGAGATTGGACTGTAGCACACCTTTTTTGGTCGGATCTTTCTCTATGTTTGGAGTTAATGTAATGATTGTTTTCAGGAATGATTTTGTGAACATTGCTTCCCTTTCAATTTCATTAAAGAGTTTGAAGAGTAATGGCATTAACTCTGAAAGTTTTATAGAATTCAGCAGTAAACCATCAAGATCCAGATTTATTTGTCAGTAGGCTTTGAATGACATTTTCAACCTCACATATTGATATTGGAGAGTTTAGTATTTTTATATATTTCCTGTTCAACTTTGGACATTCATGTGTATCTAGAAATCTGTGTATTTCTTTTTTCCCCATCATATTGGAATATAAGTTCTCAAAGTAAGTTCTTACTATTTTCTGGATTTATTTTAGATCTGTAGTGATTTCCTCCTTTTCATTCCTGATTGCACTGATTTGAGCCCTTCCTTCCTCTTTTGATAATATTGGCTAAGTGTTAGTAAATTTTATTCATTCTTTAGGAAAAAAAATACATCTCTTGGGAGGCTGGAGATTTACCTCAGTGATTTGGGTGCTTGTCTTGCAAGGTCAAGGGCCAGGGTTTGATGCCTGTCAACCATATACCACAATGCAGGGCATGGAAACTCACAACCACCAGCAACCAAAACCATATACCACAAATCTTAAAGTGGTGGCTCATGCCTGTAATCCCAGTATTTGGGAGGCAGTGTTAAGATGGATAATTTTTTGGCTGTGTTCAGAACCACTCTAAACTATAAAGTGAGACCCTGTGTCAAAAAACAAAACAAACAAACAAACAAAAAACCCTCTTGGATTTGCTTTTTTAAAAAATTTTTTTTTTATCTTTATTAGTTTCCATTGCATTCATTTATGGTCCAAACCTTATAATTTATTTGCTCATAAGAGCTTTGGGTATGTATTACTCCTTTTTTTTTTTTCCCTAGTAGTTTGAATTTCAAAATTAGGTTATTTGAACTGTCTCTGTTCTTCCAGTATGGACATACATTTCTATGAATTTTCCTCATAGAACTGCTTTTCTTATGTCCCATAAATTCCTGTGCATTGATTGGCATTCTCATTTAGTTGCAGAACCTCTTTAACTTCTTCGAATTCTTTTGTGAATCATTGGTTGCTCAAGAGAGTGTTGTTCAAGTCCCATGTGTTTCTGAGGTTCTTGGAATTTGTTTTGTTATTTATGTGTAATTTCAAGGAACTGTGGTCTTACAATATGAAGGGGATAACTTCAATTCCTTTTGATTTATTGAGATATGCTTTATTAGGTAGCATGTGATCTATTTTGGTGAATGATTCATGACCAGCTGAGAAGAATATATATATATTCTCACTCCATGGGGTGAATTACTCTGTAGTCATCTATGAAGTCCATTTGTCCAAAACTTTGATTCAGTTCAAGTACTTTATTATTCATTATTTTGTCTAGTTGATCTATTTGTGGAACTAGAGTAATGAATTCCCCCATGTCTATTGTATTAATGGTCGTCTGACTTTTCACGTCCATAAGAGTTTGTTTTATAGAGTTACATGTTAGAATTGGCAGTATAAATATTTATAAATATCTATTTTTCTTTGATTGTTCCCTGTAGAAGGACATAGTGTGCTTCTTTGTCTGTCTCATTCAGTTAAGGTTTGAAATCCATTTTATCTGCAAATAAGATGGCCACTGCTGCTTCTTTGTGTTTTTCTGCCCCTTAGAGATTGTTTTCCATTCCTTTCCTTTCAGTATGTGGTTTACTTTCTGAATTAGGTGAGTTTCTTGTATATAGCATGCTATAGGATCTTGCTTCTTAATTCACTCTGCTAGTCTGTGTTTTTTGATACATTGAGGTGATTGATGATCATAACTGATATGTATTGATTAAGCCCAGTTATGATGTTTTTCCTGTTCTTAGCTCTTCTATTCTTAGCTTTCCTCCTTTCCATTCCATGTTTTGCCTTATCTAATGAATTCACTCTGCTGTCTAATGGAATTGTGACGCTTATAGTGTTTTATATAATATTGTTTAGATTTTTTTAGAGTGCATGTTTTGTATTCATGAAATTTCTTAGGTGTTCATTGTCAATGAAGTATTTTCTTTTCCTGTCAATTTTTAAGGATAGTATTGCAGGATATATCAATATAGCTTACAGATTTTCTTTTACTTTTTTTTCAAATATTTATTGGTACATTATGAATATGCATTTTCAAATACTTCACTGCAGATCTTCTTTATTTGAGTGTTTGCACTGACAGGTTTTCTACTATTCTGATGGACTTTCTTTTGTTTGCTTTCAATATTATGTTAATCTGTTGAATTTATGGAATCTTGATAATTATATATCTAGGTGTAGATTTTTATATACACATCATAGCCACTTGGAGTCCCATGTTTCTCATTTATATATATGTCCAATTACTTTCCATTTCAATTAAAGTTTTCTGTCATTATATTTGTGAATAGTTTTCTTAATACCTTTTTCACTGTTTGTTGTTTCTTCACTGACTCCTGTCAGTGTTATGTTCATTCTTATTTACATCATCTAGCAGCTTCTGGATTTATTTCTCTTGGTCCTTCCGCATTTTCCTTAAATTATTCCTTTCTTATTCACTGTCACATATCCGGCCTCCACATGCATTCATCCTACTTTTCAAACTTTGTTTGGAGTTTTTCATCTACTGGAAATCTGTTTGAAATTTTTTCTTAGCAGATTCCATTACTTTTGTAACCTGAGAATGCATCATGTTTCTGAAGTATTATTAATCATATCTTCCACTTTGGGAACTATCTTTGTTTTAGTCTGAAAATTTCTGATTTCCATTTTACTATATTCTTTTCTAATCTTTGCTTGAAGCACCCTCATGTTTTAGCTTTAGTTTTTTTTTTTTCTTTCTCATTCCTCTGCCTTACTCTCTGATGATGATCTTTGAATCTGAGCTTTTGAATTTATTCTCATTTCTATTTTATGTGTTGTTCCTGATATTTTTGGTTTAATCTCTGGCCAGCTGTCTGGAAAGTGCTTATTGCGAGACTCTTTCTTCTTAATATTTGGAGCCTTTACAAAATGGCTACTTCCTTCCTCTTTGGATCTATAATGGCTGTTAAGTGATGTCATTTCTGGAAGATTATAGGAGGTTCTTAATCAGAAAAATCACATCACTTTGGTTGACAGAATACAATCACTTTCATCAACAGCATGAAACACATTGTGGGAAATGAAAGGTTTGATAATTACTATTCTAATTATTTTAACCTCATGTGTTACATCTGTGACCATATGCCCAAATTTAGAACTAACTAGAAATATACTTACAACATACAAGTCTTTCAATATAGCAACATAACCTTTGGAAATAAAGGATCACCAAGGAATTGGTGGGAAGAGAGATAGGAGAGTGAGAGATTAGAAATATTGTTAATGGATATATAAAGATCATACAAATTCTGAAAAAGGGAAAAAATGGAGAAGGTAAAAATACAATACAGAACAGACAGGACCATTAGAATTTATTTTTAACTCTGTTATAGTGGTGCAGAAGAAAGAGGGAAGACTGAAATGCATTAACTTCTGGAAACTGATACTGACTGGAGGACAAGAGAGGTTGATCCAACAAAAGAAGTACAGTGGTACCAGCAACAAAAGACTAACAGGAAACTATTTTCTCTCCCCTGTAAAAATAAGAGCAGTGGAGAGAAAGAAAAAACTGAAATTGGACATCCTCAGCAACAAGAGAATAAAGAAATGAAGAATTAAAGAGAGGTGAAAAAAGAAAAAAAGAGAGAACAATAATTAAAAAACCAAAAACACTATCAAAAGGGAATTTTATAGCATAGATGTGTTGTTTCATGTAGGTGAATGGACAGTAGCAGGCAGATTTGAGTTGACTACTGACATAGCTACAGTCATCGTTTATTCTCAGTTCTGGCTATAAAGCCTGAGATGAGCTCATTAAACTGTTGCAGACTTAAACTCTGCAAGACTCCAGGATCTTATGGCTTGGGGTGTCTCCACAAACTCAACAATGCCAGTAGTATACTGAATTTCTTCACTCTTTCAGTGATGTTTTTTCATCTTGGCAGACAGGGCAGTCATATAATGAAAGCCTCTTCCAAAGTCTTAGCGCTGCTACCTCACTTACTCAGTGTGTGCCAAGAAGTAAGTGAAATCTCAAGGGCTTCTCCTCATGTGCTCCTCCCATAAGAGAGTTCTGGTCCCAAGTGGCAGTCTGGACAGACAAGAAAATGGAGTCTCTGTGGCTCCTTCTCCCACACTGGTTACATAGTAGTTCAGGGCTTGGGCGCTGTGAGGAATTTGGTGTAGAGACCCATCTGTGCAGAGCAGCACTTACTCAGCATGGGCAGAGAAGTCCATGAAGATTTTGGAAACTGCTTTTCTTGCGATGTACAATGCGATGTTGCATACATTCTTCTCACTTCATCTGTCTCATCTCAAATCATGCAGTGAGTGTTCATTTTTTATAATTTCCTTTATACATCTGCTCTTCTTATCACTCTGATATGTCATGTTTACATCTTACTTGAAAAATTTATTTAAAAGTTACTTTAAGAGCTCTGATGATTGTGTGAATCTTGGTTTGTCATATTGTTTTGTTTTGATGTTAATAAGCAAAGTTTGTTTGGATGCTGAGAGTGAGAGTTGATCAAAGCATACACATTTATAGGATGAACACATTCTGGGGATCTATCTGATCTACAGCAAGTATGATGATGGTTATGTTAATTAATTTAGTTGTGCTGTACTTATATATCAAATCTTGTTATATAACTTGAGTATATCTAATCTTTACTTGTAATTAATATTTTAATATTAAAAAAGATTGCTCTCTCTGTTTGATACAAAGTGAATTTTCCTTTTATAGTTTTAGACATATTACTGTTCTTATGTCTTGCTGGGGAAGCTGAGAATAAGTGAATTTGCACATTCTGAATGCCATCAGAGTGGTTCATGACAACAGATACTTTCGCCATCAGTAACACCTTGTTTTATCTCAATTATGGTCAGTATGTTCCAGTTCCATGGAGGTTAACCTATAGAAAGTTCTGTGACTTAGCCAAGGTTCAGCATGCACAGCTTGTCAGCAATAAACACACAATTTCTGTCCTTTGAGAACAAAATTCATCAACATCAGATGGTCTGATTATAGTACTAAATCTAAATTCTAGTGTTGAATCTGCTTGTTTACTCACTGCCATCAAGAAGGTCTGGGCTTCTATGAAGGATGGAACCAGAAGGTCACTACCTCTTCCTCTTCTGTTGCTGCCCACTTGTTTGTGATAACTATGAACTATGAGAAGTTCAGTGAGCTGGTTATATATGTCACTCACATTACTAGTTACTTATCTCTCCTGGCTGAGGTCATCCCTGACAATTTTGGCATTGTGGAGGGACTCAAGATAATGTTCAGTAAGTCACTGCATCTCAGAAGACCATAAATTGACTCTGTGAAAGTTGGTGTAATGGTAATTTCACTGCTGAGAACATTAGTCTTGAACTTATTTGTACTACCATAGCTGTGGGCAAGGTCATCTCTGACCTGATGAGGGAGATCACTAACATGACATTCCTTGTACTAATCCACGCTGTGTTAGTTGTGGATATGGCTTGGATAGTGTTGCTAAATATAATGCCATGGAAATTAGAATTAGCAGTTATGATAAGGGTTCCCTTAAAGGACATCTTGGGCAACACTGAGGGCCATTGAGAGGAACATTGAGGATCATGGTTAACAGTGACATTTAGGTCTATATTTCCCTCAGTGACCACTTTGTCACTCTTATTTCCTGGATATGACAAGGACTATGACACAATAGAATTGCTTAGGAGATTTGCACAACCCGGCCACCAAGGAGGAAGGGTACCATTGGTCATTACTCTTAGCAAGAATATAAGATGGTAAGAGAGACTCTCAGCTGTTGGAAAGTCACTGTCCCTATTCAGTCACCCAACATACTGAGTGTCTCCATTCTTAGTTTCCATTCCAGACACCCAGAAGAAAGGGAAGGGACTAGGGATTCTTATTATGTCCCATATCATCCATTAAGCCCACTAAACACTCCTAAATAAATAAATAAACATAAATATGCCACATAAAACAATTAAACATCTAGATAAAATAATAGACAAACTTCAAAAGTCTGTGTGGTCAGATAGTTGGAACTAATTTAATTCTGAGAGATACATACAGAAAAACTCTCTAAGAATTATAGTGCCATACTATTTTTCCATGCCACCAGTTTTACAGTAAATGCAGCCTTTTCTAAATTTTGCAGACATCAGAAAAAGCTGTGGAGAATTTCTGTAAATACAACACTCCAATAATTACTTCATGTACAGGACAGACATCATCATAATAATTTGCCTTTTTCATGGTGGCTTGTCTTTTCTACATTTTATTATTCATTTATGACAGTTATTATCAGCCTTTCAGATTCTATCTTAATATTTATGGTTATTATAGGGCTCTTATGAGAAGATCCAATGATAGTTAGTGTAGAAATCTTGGGAAATGTTACATTAGTACATGGGTTGCCAGGCAGTAAAATATCTCCAGTTGTTTTGGAGTTCCCCTTGATGAAGATTAAAAAGAAACTTGCTTCGTGTGAGGTTTCATTTTCACCCCAGAGAACCACCTTCTTTTTGACATGGAGGTTAGAAAGCATAAATTATCACAGTTCTGCAAGTAAGAGCTCCCTTGGAAAGATCACAGGGGAAATAAATAAAGGACTTTGAATCCATGGTATACACAAAAGGATTTGTGAGTTCAGACCACAAATATATCATAGAATTTCTCAAGAAGTATAATACAATAGTCAGAGGTGAAGTGTGTAGAAGCAGAAAAAACAATGTCCCACCTGGAAAAAAAAAGTACACATTTCATTCTTTCCTGATGTGAATGGCATTGTGGTGGATTTTAGATGTAGGCACATAAAGAGAATGACAGCAGAATGTGTCATCATTTAGATATTCTAAGCGGCTAGCACAGTGCCTGATACATGTTAGCCCTCATTCAGGAACTAAGAGAAAGTGTTTCTTGGTTTATAAGTAGGTCTATTTTACCCTGAAGGGCTTTTTCTTCAATTAGGAACCTTGATTTCTTTTTCATAATAGAGTGCTATAACTGGTAATCTGAATGAAAATGCTAATCATTCAAAATACCTTCTAATCATTTAATTGGTCACAGTTATTTAAAAAGTTATTGTAATTATTTTCTGATAGTGGCATATTCATTGTTTTCTCTAAATCTTACTAAATGAGTGTAATATTGGAAAGATTGAAACTAACTTAATTTTAGAATAATTACTAAGTCATTTGTGCTAACTGTAAAGCCCCACATGCTATCAGTGAAATAACTAGAATAATTAACATAATCCAGAACAGAAAAAGGAAATATTCCAGATATATCTCAATTTTTACTTGAGAAACAAAAAGCTTTATGTAAGTCTATCTAATTTACCATTTTTTTTTTCTGAAGAGTTAAAAAGGTGACATAAATGCAGATCAGGAGATATCTTTAAGTTTCACATACAATTTGCAATTAAAATTAAACAAATGACACATTATTTCTAAAAGCATAAGAACCATAGTCATATTACTTGCGCCTAAAATAAAGTTATTCACATGAATATTAAAAGTGAGAAGAAAAGCATATAAAAGAAATTTTTTCTTGAATTTCAATCCTGCTACTTACCAGCTATAAACTTGATATTATTTTCTTGCTTAATGTTACTTATATGGTTAATGGAAAATGTTAAAAACTTCATAGCATTACTATCAACACAAGGAGGGTGACAGCATTTAGATTTTGTTATAAAAATTATATATTCTGGATCCATAGATATTTGTTGCTTTTCATGAAAGACTTTTGCCAGAAAAGTAAATACATGGTCTCTGTGCAAAAATGATATAACCAATCAGGATAGGAAGCCTGGTCACTCACTGACATCCATTAGTCTGGTCAAGGCTTCCTGAACGTGCCACACTTGTCACTGTTGCATAGTACATTTAAATTATGTTAATATTAAAAAGTTCTATATGTATAAGTAAATCTGCAAGTAGCCAAACATGATACTCATGATTATTCTAATTATTTCCTAGTCGCATCAGGCACATGAAGCACCAGTTTCATTATTTCTTGTATGTTCACATCTTTCTAGCCATGTCTTTCTTTCTTAGTAATTACTGTCATCTGATTAGTGATATATGACAATAGCCCCAGGGCCATGTGGAAACTAATAGAATTACCCCCTTAAGGATCATGTCACCATGAATCTCAAAAAAGCAAAAGCAAAAATTCAAAGAAAAACAACGCCAAGGAAAAATAATTTTATATGTTGAAGTCTGTATCAAACCAATACATTGCTCTGTGCTCTATTACAGTTCTGTGAACTGAGAGTTTCATATTTAATTATTGTGAGGCTATTGACAAAGAAAATGATTATCCGGGCACCAGAATACAGGGACTCTTAATGTGCTTGGGGACATAGTTACATTTTATTTTCCTCTACCTACTATTTGTGTATAATACAAGACACAGTTAAAGCTTGGAAATTTCATTTTAACTCAGCACAAAGCTCTTTAATAGACCATGCTTGTTCTGGTAATGTGCATATTGGCCAGGTATCCAGCCGCTTATGTCAGTCCTCTTACTTGTGTTAGCTACATTTAAGTGCAGCTCCCAGCAAGATGAAATGACCTGGGACCAATTAATTGAAAAAGAAAAAAAAAAGTAGTAAATGCCACTGGGAGTGATTAACAAAACTAGCTATGCATCAATTGCAGATGGCCAGAGACACTACTTGCCAAATGGAGTTGGCTACATACAAAGATGAACATATTGTTTAAGCAGCAGGACTAGTGGAGAATGTAGAAATTCCAGCAAAGTGGGCATGATCAGGTGCCCTGTTACCTGAATTAAATAAAGGTCAAGTGTTCTCTTATAATTTATTTATTATAGTAGTTGTTATGTTTATGTATAACATTCTATAACTCATTAATGATTTTAAAAGTAGTTTGGTCTTTAGTCCTGTAGGTCTCTCTGAAGTAACTACACTAGAAAGTTATTTACTTAGGACCTCTAGACAAAATTTTTGTGCATTTTTAATTAAATTAAGAATATTTTTGACTTTAGACACCTGGCTAAAAACTTCATTATTCAATTTGTTATCATTAGTCTCTATCAATGATAAGCTTTTTTCTTATTCAAAGACATTGTATAATTTATACTTGAGATAACAATTGTACTTTCTTTAAATAATTATTTTTTCTTTTGAAAATGGCTTGAGTTACTCTCTAGGTTTCACTTCGTCTTGTATGTTCATATAATTTATGAATTTACAGATATTTCAGAAATTATCTTGATTTTTTTTAGTTTAGTTTTTTAGTTTAATGAAACTTCCATACAACTCTTAGCAAGTCATGATAATGACCTTTCACTGAAATTACAAACATGTATTTATTGAAGATCTTTTGATATTACATTTTGTTTGAATATCCTGGAGAGATATTTTTGAATAGCACTGTAAAGATTACAGTGATTCAGTACTAGAACATTGTTCAGTAATTTAGTGATAAACTGTATGAAGTAGAACAGACTAAGGTGTATGCAAATTTTACAGAGCAACAACAACAAAAAAATCACAGAAAACATGATAACACTACTACATTTTCTTTTTAGTCCTTAGGATCTGACTAACAATTTCCAAGGATATTTATTAATAAGGTTACATGTATGAGATTTACTTCTTCAGTACAGTTTCTCAGCACATTTTAATACTAAGTAATTTTGTCATTAAATCAGACCCTCAATAATATCAACTAATTTTCCACAATAATTAAGATTTCCAGGATTTTCCAAGTCACAAAAGACAGCAATGGCATGAGAATATACTCCTGAGCTCAATTACATCAAGCTTTCTGAAGCTGACTTGAGTAATATCAAAAGCTAGTTTATGTAGTTGCACAATGATTTTCATGACAAATCATCTAAATGTCTAAGTGTAATTCTTTAAGCCAGATGCTTGTGACATTCACTAGCTACTAGTTGATTGAGGGGTATGTGCAGAAAGATTTTATAGCACATTTAAGGTTGTCATTTGTGTTTTATTTTCTCCTACAATACATAATGATACTTTTAAATTTAACTTAATGTGGACAAATCATACATTTGTACTAGATTATTGAATATGCAGGAATTCAATTTATTGTCTTGCATTCTGAAACATAAGAAAAGTAAATACAATTTCTCCAAGAGTAGAAAGAGTGCTTCTGAAGGAATGAAAAAAAATATGCAAGTTTAATTTTGTGCTGGTTCAAAGAATAACACTTTCCCTTTCTATTAAATTGGTTGAAACTTTCATGTCAGATATTTTTAGGGATTTCTGTACTAACCAGCTTGTGTCTTTCTCAAACACCAAATGATTTCAAAACTTGGTGAAAATCTCCTCCTTTTAGGTCATTTGTCCATTCATACTTCTAGAAACATTTATTTTCCTCTTGTAACATTTTTTATAGCTGTCCATTTCTCTGTTACCAGTAAAATAGTAGAATCTTTGTGAAAGTAACTTGATATACTACATAACCAGCCTCTCAATTCATCTGTTGTGTGTGCTTACTTCACAGATTTCCGTATAGTTTTATTTTCTCTGAACATTTTGAAAAATGTGGGAACACGTCTCTTTCTTATGGATACTTTCTTTCTCTTTTTCTTTCATTACTTTCTTTGACACAGGATCTCTTTTTGTAGTTGAGGCTTGTCCTGAACTCATCCTTGAACTCAGCAATCTTCCCGCCTCTGTCCCTCTCCCCCCAAGTGCTGGGATTACAGATGTGGGCCACCACTTTCGGTGTGTGGTACTGATTGCTGGTGGGCATGAGTCACCACGCCAGTCACTGTAGTATGTGGTTTCCAGGGATTGAATCTGGCCTCTTGTGCTTGCAAGACAGGTGCCAGAACTACTGAGCTAAATCCTCAGCCCTATGGTTATTTTTATTTTCTGTCTGTATTAAGAGATTATCTTCTTATCTCTTTAGGATGCTAAAAAGGGAGTAGAAGTACTTGTTTTTAATGATTTTGAGCAATTTTTAAAAAAATCAATGCTGATTCTGTTACTACTCTGGAGAATATTTTTAGGTTACATTCTGTTTCAAACTTCACACATCTCTTCCATGAGACAATACGCACATAGCTGAAATTCAGTCATTGGATAATAAGAAAGAGAACTTGAAGGAAAAGTATATGACCAGTGAATACCTCCAAATTCTTTTCCTTCATACCAACGGTCTATATCAACCAATCTTTTTTTTTTTTGTATGTATGTGTCAGTGAGGTCTCATGTTTTTATTTAAGTGTGACATAAAGAATTTGTATTGAAAAGAAATTCTAGTCAAGGGAGAAGTATAAAATATTTAAGACACTTATTGTGCTTCAACATTATGTAATGGGTGACATAAAAATAGAATTTGGAGAAGAGAAGTCCAACATTTAGCTCAGTAGGGATGATTCCACCACGACAGAAGATGGCTTAGAGAAAATGAAAGAACATTTTTAATATTAATAATTTAAAAGAACTAGTTAGAGTGAACTGAAAACAATTGAACTCAGGGAAAGAAAATTATGATTCAATGGATAGTCGATGTATTACTTTTTCAAAATGTTTACATTCATGCATTTGTCATAAATATTAAAATAAATAAAAGCTTTGAATGCTCAATTAATTCTTCCTGTAGTAAATATGAAAGAGTAAATTCAGAATACAAAGTAATTGTATTTTACATACCATAAGAAGCTATCAAACACTGTTAATTTTAGGACTATTGCTGTACTTCATTGTCAACCTTTGCTATTGCTAAGAATTGCATAGGAGAGATGGGGCTGGTGAAAATCTATGCTAAAAATAGGCAATTTCAGTATCTTTCATTTTACTATGTAATCTTTGCATGAGAGAGTTACTATATGTATATTTCTAAGTCTAGATTCTGTATATTTTTACCCCACATTTTTTATGCACCATTATTTATCTGTGCTTATTATACTATCTTATCTCAATTTTTCTCTTTCTATTTTTTATACCTCCTTATTCCACTGATAAGAAAAAATTCAGCCTACTATCTTCCAGCTGAAGTGGTGATGTGATCTTCATCCTCAGAATTAGTTCAACTGCTTTAAATCTTTCACATTTTAAAAGATATTTTCATATCAGCTCTTATTCAAAGATGTCAAATGAAATTTTCTTTTGGATTACTTTAATTTGTAAATTAACAGATATCTTAGGTGAAAGGTAATGCATGAACTGATATTTGATTGCTCTTACTAACTTTGTTTTCTTGGTGTATCTTAATACATTTTCTAGAAATTATCTCAGACTTTCAAGTTTTTAGTGACTTGTGAATGATACTGGATTTTCCTGTTCATTTCTATTATATAGAAATCTAATTAATTTTTGAGGAATAGCCTTGTAAGCTGTGTACTTTGTTAACTGTGACCTTCTTAGCTGCTTAATTTTAGTAACATATTGTGAAAATTCATTATGATGCCTATATTCTCAAACATCTCATCAGTTAACAAAATTTATTTCTTTTAATCTGTGTGTGTGTGTATGTGTGTGTGTGTGTGTGTGTGTGTGTGTGTGTGCATGCGCACACACTGAAGTGTCCAGGGCTTTGTGTGAAATGTTAAATAATGATATTTTGGGTAGACATCATGAATTTTTACTTAATATTTAAGGGAATAATGAGACATAAAAAAGAATAGAAAGAGAAAAATTGAGTACTCTTGTAGAATTAATTTCATAACAGTGAAGTAACAGAAACATTGAATCTCAAAAATTCAATTACTTTCTGTATATTAAAAATACAGCTATTATAATTTTTGTCATTGTATGTATTTACTTGAATGCATTGTCTTATTTGTTAAAACATTTATACCTAGATCTAGGAAAGAGGAGAGAAAACTAAATAATTGCTTAACTGCTATGTATCAAGTTTAGTTGAAATGTACTAAATCCAGAGGGCCTTCTAAAGACCCCATATTTTTATTGTGTGTTAAATAAGTTTTTAATATTTTGTACATTATATTTGTAATTTATTGTTATATTTGGAAATTTGAAAATCTGGTAGCAATTGCATTTTAAAAATATCTACGTACTGCATAGTAACACTTCCTCGATTTCAGACAAACTTTATTTAAAGGAGATGACAATTCCCACAATCATCTGAAATAGATGAAAATATAAATTTATTTATAAAAATTGAAAGTAAACTTTTTTATTCAATACTATATAAAACTAAACAGTAAACAAATATCCAAATCAATTTGTTGAAGGAAAAAACAATTGACAATAAAATGGTTTTTATACTAATTTGAAAGTAAGATAATAGTCACATGTACCTAGAAAAAAGACACACACACAATTTCTTTCTCATAGTTGTCACATACTGCTTATGTAAGCCATTTGAGTACTTTTCTATTGATTTTATGAACAACCTGGCATATTTTGTAGGTACCATTTTTTTCTGTTAGTAATTAGCGATATTTTGATATTTCATTTAAAATGAAGTATGTAGAAATGCTTTTCAGGAAAATATAGAAAAATCATGTAAAAAATTTTCATATAAGTTTTGTGACACAAAATGAGCACATGTTGTATAACAAACACATTGTGTGCCAAGTTGCCACACACCAAAAATGCAGCATGAATAAACCATAAGCTCTGCTTTCAACGAGTTTGTAATAGAATGAGGAGATAGAAGAATAAATAGAAAAGTACAATACAATATTCATGCTAAAGTATGGAGGAGAACTTAGAGAGTAGCGCATAGAGCTCCTTACTGGAAGATAAGATTAAAATTTCACAATGGAAATGCTTTTTGAGATGAGTTGTGAAGGATAAATACCTGCACTTAGGTGAACATGTAATGAAGTGAAATTCTAGGCTGTGGAAAAAGAATATTAAAAGTTAAAATATGAAAATAAAAACATAGTGAACACTGAAAATTTTCAGTAAACATATTGGCAGTAGAGATTATGATGGAACCAGGTATTAGTTGATATAGAAAGATACAAATAAAAAATAAATTTCACTATGCCAAATGATTTTTACTCTCTTTACAAGAGAGTTTCAGTGCCTCCATGAATATGTTAATGGTTATAGCAACAATAATGACAATCTCTTCTGCACTTTCATTAAACTGTTTCTAAGTGTCACTTATTTGAGTCCACAGCATCCTTCATTTAGAGATGAGAGAGCTTAGGCTTGAAGACATTAATCAATGTGTTCAGTAGCTAGTTGCAGATGGTAAAGAAAATAGGGAAACCCAAGCACTGTTTGTTGCCCTGTCACTGAAATGTGTGTAAACAAAAAACTTACTTGGTCTTGATGATTTTCTTCATTTGAAGTCAGGCAGTTATAATCTAAAATCCAAGGTTATTCTAAAAAATAAGAAAATGCAATAGAACAAGTTTGGTAAAAAGCAATGTCTGCAATGACTAATCATGTGCAATGGTATTGTATGGATTAAGGTTACTGTGAATAGCAATGATGATGACATTAGTTAAATTCAATTCAATTAGATTTATTTTTATTTTTATTTATTTATTTATTTTTGAGATAAGATCTCACTTTGTAGTTCCCGCTGGCCCGGAGCTCACTATATAGCCCAGGCGATCCTGGAACTCACAGCAATCATTCTGCCTTTCCCTCCCTACCGCTATAATTACAGGCATGAGTCATCAAGCCCAGCATTGTGTTATGTGGTACTGATTGCTGGTGGGCGTGAGTCAACATGCCTGGCATTGTTGGACCTGGTTACTCAGGTGTGAACCAGGAACCTTGAGCTTGCAAGACAGGCACGGAAATCACTGAGCTTAATCCCTGCCCCCAGGTTGATTTTCTGATTCCAAAAACAGTTCATTAATAAAAAAAAAAAAAAAGAAAAGTTTGTCAAGGAACATTTTCTAGAATGAAATTTCTCCACAGTATATCTAGGTTTCACTTGAGAAAGTATTAAATATTCTTAGAAACTGAGTAAAATAAATACTTTTTAAAATTTTAGATCTTCTCATATCCTCTAAAATATATGTGATGAATATTCAAGGGCTTATAGACTTTCAAGAATTCTCTAACTTTTTGATGCATAAAAATTATTATAGGACTAGAATTTTACGGAATACTTTTTAGAATTACTGCCTATTAGATAGAAGTTTCACATTAGTATTCACATATGTATATTGGTATAGAGATTAAAAAAACTAAGAAAATAATTTTAGATTTCTTCCTATTGTAGAAAAGATGAAAAATACATGTTGTTTGATTTTTTCAATTGAAAATCTATCTTTTTCTTATAGATCACAATGTTACTAATAAATATGAACATGAACAAAGTTATAGTGCAACTATTATTTTTTTTCATAATGCTTGAATATGTACTAATTTATAGTAAGCTGGAAATGTTAATTACAAAAAACTGAGCTTTAGTGTAACATTAACATTTTAACATAACAGTTAGCATTATGTTGGGCTCTTGACTACCCATAAGTACCTACCATCAGCTTTTAAACCATTTTCCCCCAGTCCCACCCCCCACAATATTTCCCTGACATACATATTTCCCTGAGCCTCATTTACAGCAAAAATGTACTTAATTCTTCCTAATTAGAATTATGTTAACTAGTGATATACTATTTGAAGATGTTTCTCCCTACCAAAAGGGGAAATGTTGGTGAGATTGTCTCTCTCATCTTCTACTTTTCACTTGAACATAGTATGAACATAGCAGCCAAAGCAATCAATCAGTTTGAAGCCACGAAGCTAAAAGAAGATATATGGGGATTCAAACTGAGAGCAGGAGAATCCTGTGTCCCTGATAACATTGTTGAAATATGAAAAATATTTGATATGGGCTTATTATTGACAATGTCTTGATTTTAGCCTTATTGAGCTCCAATGCTCACACCTAAAGAAAAACTCCTATTTTTAAAAAAATTCAAATCTTTATTGGTACCTTACATATACACATCATGATTGCACTCCATAATGGGGATTTGTACCAGTATAAGACACAACTTAATTCTCATTTTTTTCCCATAGCCCTACCCATTTTAAAGAAAAAAACTTCTAAAATTAGAAATAATAAGCTTTTGTGTTTGTGTTGGAGACAGTGACAGAGCGCTGTTTAATCTCATATAACCAGCAACAAACACTCTGATCCAATATAAAAACTATGTCTCTCTCTTTATACTGGGCCCTAATATAATATAAGACAAGAATGCTCTCTGGAAATAATTATTTTAGAGCAGTAAAACAAAAATGTTTTCCTCACTTATCATCACCACCATTTTTGTCATGATTTTGTCAACTACTGGAAACAAAACAGACACACTTTTTGCTCTTCATCTGTTAAAATAGATTTAAGAAGACTTTTTTTTTAATCCAATAAAAGATATCTCTGAAAGTTGAATAAATGGAGCAGAGGTCCTTGAGGCACAAAATATAAAATGCTGATGTGTTTCTTTTTTCTCCTCCCCTCCTTCCTTCCTCTTTCCTTCCCCTCTGTCTTCTTTCATTCTTTTTCCTTTATTTTGTCCTTTCTCTATCTTTTGCTTCCTTCCTCCTTTTGTTCTTATTTAGCCTTAAATATGCCCAACCTGTGTGTGAAAAAGCCAAAAGCACACATTAAAATTAAGACTCAATTCTATGTTGACTATAAGAAATTCATTTGAAATACAACAGTATATGGAAGTCGAAAGTTAACTGATATAAAGACATATCATGCAGACTGTAATTTCACCAAGAGTGAAAGGTTAGGGTTCAGTGTATCTACCAATAGTGCAATTACAAAGGAATGTAAGGGATTCACTTCTAATTTTGTAAAAATGTCTTGTTTCCTAGAACACTGTATTATTTTATGTTCCAAGAACAATATATGAATTGTTGGGAACTGTGGATATCTTACTTGGACTTTCGACTTACTTAGCTGTACTTATGGATGTCTACCCTGCTTCGGCATGTCTACCCACTCTTTTAGCAAGAGTGGCTAAAGTCAGACTTTGGAGTTATTAAAATGATATTGAATAGATAAAACATAATAATGAAATAATCTATCTATAAAAGAGATTTTATAGCAATACTCTTTGTTTATAAAACAATATAGCTTTGAATACATGAAGTAAAAATTCATGACACTGAAGAGAGAAATACAAACATTAAGTCTTCATATACTTCCCTCAAAAACTGATAACTAGATAGACAGAAAACCAACAAAAATAGGAAAGTACCAAACACTTCATCATGCAGTGGGATCTGATCAAATTTTATGGAACACTGCATACAGCAATAAAATACACTGTCTCTATGAATGTTAATGTAACAAGATCATATTTTAGTTCATAAAAGAAACTTCAGCATGTTTAATATCACATAAAATATCTTCTCAAACTGTAATGGAATCAAAATAGAAATGAATATGAAAAAAGAAAATATGAAAACATATAGATAGTAAACAGGACAATAGTAAATGATCCATGCACCAAAGAAGAAGGAACAATGAAAAAAATGACACTCAACATGAAAATGCAAACAAGTTTCCCCATGCATTATCATTGCACATCTATCAGAATGACTAAGAAATGATGTTGACAAAATGACATGAAAGTGAATCATTCATTATTGGAGACAAGGGAAAAAGATGTAGGCAGAACGCTACTGGCAAACTGCAGTCCCTGGTGATTCCCACAGAAGAAGGATTAACAGCGAACAAACAATAAAGTCAGAACCTTAAGAAAAAGACTGAGCCTAGGCTCAACTCTTGCTACTCTGAGCAGCAGCAGCAAAAGGCTAGATACTGCTGTAGCAGAAGGGGAAGCACAAGAGCCCAGAACCTGAGCTCGTGACACCTTCATTTGATACCACGCCTTCACACGCACAGTTCTGGCATGCATAACACAGGGCAGTTCCATAATAATCCCTGTAGTTAAAGATTACATAGGGCAGGGCAGACATTCTTAAATCCCAGTAAGTTTTAAGGCCAATAATCCTAATGCAGTTTAAAATCCCCCAGAGTGGGGCAGATGTCCTAAATAATTCCACTGGTTGATCCCACAGGGCAGGGTAAGACATCCATAAGTACAACTAAGTAAGTCGAAAGTCCAAGTAAGATATCCACAGTTCCCAACAATTCATATATTGCTCTTGGAACATAAAATAATACAGTGTTCTAGGAAACAAGACATTTTTACAAAATTAGAAGTGAATCCCTTACATTCCTTTGCAATTGCACTATTGGTAGATACACTGAACCCTAACCTTTAATCCAAGATTTTAAAAAATTGCAATGATAATTCCAGAAATAGAAAAAAAAAGTTTATACAATGCTTTGTAAGTATAGATATGTCTAACATTTTAATTATCCATATTACACCCTAAACTGAGAATTATCTGTGTTAATAATTTGCTAACTATTTAAATGAGAGTGTACCCATGCCTTGAAATATTATTCACTGGTGAAAAAAAAATAAACTTGATATATCTGAATTAATATTCAGAAAAGAGTGCTTGGTGAAAACTGCTCATCTCAACAGTTACTATTTTGTATGACTCTGCGATGAGATAATATCTAGATAATATTCTTGAATTAAATGTCTATAGAAATGGAGTACAGATTACTGGTTGTTATGGATGAGGGCTGAATGGGATGTGCTGTGGTTTGGTTCTGAAATGTGCCCAAGAACCAACTATTAGAAGCTGTGTTCTCAGGATGGTTCAACTGAGAGAAGGTGGAGCCTTTAAGAGATGGAGCCCAATGTGTGGGCGTTAGGTAATTATAAGACTGATATTTAAAGGATTTGTGGGATCACTGTCTCTCTGGGTCTCTGTCTCTCTACCTCTACACGTGTCTTTCTTTAGTCATGAGGTGAAATGTTTTAGCACAGATTGGAACCGTGATATGCTGCTGCCTGTCCACAGGCTCAAAAGCAACAGAATTTGTTTATCATTCACTAGAATTCAGAAGCAAATTTTTTTATTCCTCTATAAACCAAGGATCCCAGGTAGTTATTAGAGTGATGGAAAGCCAACAAAGAGGAAGTAAAAAGTGCATGTAGCTGTAAAGTCACAACAGGAAGAACTACTTTGTGGTGGAAATGTTCTGAATATTCACCTCAAAAATGTCAAAATCCTCATTGGGATCTTATACTAAATATCTGTAAAATGTTGAAGAAATATATGTGAAATATTGGAGAAATCAAGTTAATATGTGTGATTTTTCTTTATTAAATTTTAAAACTATATATCAACCTAAAACAAGTAAACAATCATTACAAAAGACATAATCAATATTTGGCCAAACATACAGATAGATATAAGAAAAATAGACCTAATCATGTATCAAAAATCTCCTAACTCTCTACGCTTTTTAAAAGTTCCTTTAAATGAGAAATTAGAGCAAAGTGAAAATTGGATTTGATTATCAAAGACAAAAGAAAAACAACAAAATAATGTAGTCAAATAAATGATTTCAAGCAGCAGCTTAAAACATTGAATGACAAAAAATATGTAAAAGTTGGAACTAATGAAGAATATGAAAGATTGTAACAAAAAACTGAGCTGGAATAAAAAGAGTCAAAAATCTGAGTAATTGTGAGGAGGTTATTTTAATATAATAGCCCTTTAAAATTAAATGTCAAGTGCGTTATTTACAAATTTATAACTCTTACTAGAATACTAGAACATTTGAGAACATAAAAAGTTCTGGTCCAATCCATTTCTATTTCTTCTTTCCTTCTATTAATATTATTGGCATAAATTACATTTTATCTATTATCATTTTTGCTCATAAACATATTTTTGTTTTCACAGTATGTCACTTAAATCACACACACACACACACACACACACACACACACATATACACACACATAAAAAACTTGGCCACCTTTGGTTAAGGACAAATTATACATTAATATTAATATTTTGCTTCTATATATTCCTGTTGAGATTCACGTTCATGTATTTACATTTATTGAAATTCTTTATTTATTCACATGAGTCAAGATAATCCTAGTGTCCTTTCATTTGTGCTTGAAGGACTCCCTTTAGTATTTTTCACAAGAAAGATCTGTTAACAACTGACAGTGTCAGCTATTATTTATTTTAGAGTATTTTAATTTCTCCTTCATGTTTAGAAGATAGTCATAAAATAGGACAGGCATCCTCATGGGATAGGAGGTGCAGGGCTTCCTGGGTCCCTAATCTATGCATGATCTGTTTTCCAATGTGTTTTCTTTCCAAGTCTTCCCTTTCCAGCCTTGTATGAAATGCACCCTCCTTTCCATCTGAGAACTGGCTGTGCTCTCCCAGAAGAGTCACTGTGATGTCTCCAAGGAGAAATCCACTGATCTGTATTTTACACTAGAGACATAAACTCTAAATCATGAGAATAAAGTCTCCAAACATGTCCATACTCAGATGCAGTGGAAAGTTACCCGCTTCTGGCCCACCTTTGCGGTGCCATAAAAGCTTCTCTTGCTTCTGATCTC
>PVIR01025491.1:6498-24929 GCA_004026965.1 Petromus typicus | reverse complement strand
GGAAATTCAGATTGTCCTTTTCCTGTTTTTCACAACATTTTACATAGCAAGCATGCTGGGAAATCTTCTCATTGTGCTCACGATCATCTCAGACCATCACTTACATTCCCCAATGTACTTCTTGCTGGCAAATCTCTCCTTTATTGATACAGGTGTGTCCAGTATCGCAACTCCAAAGATGATTTATGACCTTTTCAGACAACATAAAGTCATCTCCTTGAAGGGGTGCATCACTCAAATGTTCTTCATCCACACTGTTGGGGGTACAGAGATGGTGCTGCTAATAGTCATGGCCTATGACAGGTACATTGCCATCTGCAAGCCTCTGCACTACCTGACCATCATGAGCCCCAGGATGTGCATTTGTCTTCTGGCTGTTGCTTGGACCATTGGTCTCATCCACTCTGTAGGCCAGCTGGCTTTTGTTGTCAACTTGCCCTTCTGTGGAGCCAATGAGATGGATAGCTTCTACTGTGATTTTCCTCGGTTCATCAAACTTGCATGTGTAGACACCTATCGCCTGGAGTTCCTGGTCACGGCCAACAGTGGTTTCATCTCCATGGGTACTTTCTTCATCTTGATTGTCTCCTATATCTTCATTTTGGTCACAGTTCGGAAACACTCTTCAGGTTATTTGGCCAAGGCTCTCTCCACTCTCTCAGCTCACATCACGGTGGTAGTTTTCTTTTTTGGTCCTTGCATTATTGTCTATGTGTGGCCATTTCCTACCTTACCTATAGATAAATTTCTAGCCATCTTTGATGTCATTATCACACCGTGTATGAATCCTCTCATCTATACCTTTAGAAATAAGGAGATGAAAGTGGGAATTAGGAGACTCTTAGCTAAGATTTTGTCTTTCAGGAAAATCCCTTAAATATACAATATAAGAAATTCAGATTGATATTGCCTATTAGTTTCTTTAAATGTCTTACAAATGTTTTCATTTTAATTCTGTCTCAAATTCTACTGTGAAATCACTCCTAAGGGACTATTTTCATATAATCAAATTTTTTCAGGAACTCTTGCTCTACAGATTCAAAAATATCAAGGTGTTATTCAGCCTGAAACTATTACATTTATTACTGGAAGTCATAGTTGTAATACAATACTTCAGTGGTAGTATTTTCTGAAATCTCACATACCAGGCACACTTTCCATTAACATGTAATTTGGGCACTCTTCTCTCTGACACTAATTCTGAAGGACATATTTCCTCTAAAACACAGATGTACCTTTTGTTTGCCTGCCTGAGTATCTACATACTAGGCTGGAGATAATCTCAATATCTACACACCTAGGCTGGAGATAATTAATTATGCATAAAAATGCAAAATTTCTACTCTATGTAAGCTAGGTTTATAACTAAAGTATGGAAATTAATGATAATGCATTTAAAATCTACAAATGAAAAAATAATAAGATACATGTGAAGAAGTGCATTGCCTTACTTTTGGTGCAATAAAATAGATAATCTATTATCATTATTTTATTTTTATTATTATTATCATGAATTTGACACTGGCAATTCAATCTTGTGTTCTTCACACTGATCCACATCTCTAGCCCTGTTTTTTTTTAATTTCAAAAAACACTTGCACCAGTGTCTTGCTGAGTTGTTAAGTATAGATGATAGATAGATAGATAGATAGGCAGGCTGTATCTAGCCTATCTCCTATATAGATAGCCTTTATAGATATACAGCCTATATAGATATATATAGATATATACTTAAATCAAGGGTTTTTTTCTGTGTCTTTCTTCCTTATTTGGAACAAAGTCATACTATGTGTTTAGGTTGCCTTGAACTCATTACGTGTCCCAAGCTGGCCTCAGTCTCTTGAGACTCTCCTCTCTCAGCTTCCTGACTGCTGGGATTACAGGGGTGTCCCACCAGGCCTACAAGAAACCTATTTTTCCTGCTTCTTCACTAGTTCAATGATGCCATCAGTCCTGAGCAATACTTCAGTTCCTATTTGATGAACTCTTGTCAATTAAATTTTTTCAATTTTTTAAAAAAGTGTATGTTTCTGGAGATCAGTTAATATCAGCAACTTCCATATGTCTATCCAACTTCTACCATTCAGTGAAACCCTCATCTAGCTTTCTATTCATTGTAATATGGTATATATATATATATATATCTTTTTCCTTTCCTTCCCCTTTTCACTGTAATTTTCTTAGTCCACACTTTTTCCTTACTTCCTCATTGGTCTCTGGGAATAAGGCCTTCCCAGAAGACACCAGACAGATGTTGTATAATGCAAATTGGATAAAGTGAAAGCTCTCAGTGATCAGCCAACATACAGGGCTGTAATTATTTTTCCTTTTCCATATTTCTTATATAGGAGTGATAAAATCTTAGTGTTAACCTAGTTTGAATATATTGCTATCATATGCTGGTGAAACACATTAACTCCTGAGTTTCAAAACCTGGAATCTCTGGCACAATGGGAGCTCTTCAAGAATTGATGTTTGTGGCTAGGGATTTAGCTCAGTGGTTCCAGCATCTGTCTTGCAAGTGCAAGGGCCCAGGTTCGATTCTCAGTAACCACATACAACAATGCCAGGTGTGGTGATTCACATCCACCAGCAATCAGTACCACATACCACAGTGCCAGGCATGGTAGTTCATTCCTGTAATCCCAGCACTCAGAAGGCAGAGGCAGGAGGATTGCTGTGAGTTCAAGGCTGAGTTCAGGAAAAGCCTGAACTACAAAGGGAGTCCCTGTTTCACACACACACACAAAATGACAAACAGAACTGAGAAAGGAGAAATAGGACTGGACACAAATTTACCTACTTTATAATCCCTTAAAGAGAAAAGAGAAGATGATACAAACATCAGCATATTTGGAAATTTGCTCAGCTCATGCCTTAAACTCTTCTGATTTCTTGAGCACTGATCATCCATCCCTGAGTGACAGTTCCTGGGTAGCTTCCAGGGGGAGAATTGATCACCCTGAAGTGTTCCATTGCCTCCTGGAAAGCGACCTCTCAGAAGACTGTTGTCACTTGAAGATATTCTATTTTAAGTATCTAGCTTTGTCTTCATTTCTATGGAACTTGACAACATTTTACCTGATAATTTTACATTTTAAAACTTTGAAAGAAATATAGAAACTCATAGAGGTGGAAAAGAATTTAAAATGTGTTAAGGCCCAGCTACTTAATTTCATCTTTTATTCAACACATGTCAGTAGTGCACTATATTAACAGACTCAAGACCAAAAACCATATGGTCATCTCAATAGATGTAGAAAAAGTATTTGACAAATTCCAGCACCAATTCATGATCAAAACCCTAAGGAAACTTGGAAATTAAGGACTTTATCTCAAACTAATAAAAGCTGTTTATGACACACCTACAGCCAGCATCACTCTAAATGGTCAAAAACTGAAATGTTTCATATTAATAACAGGAATAAGACAAGGATGTCCACTCTCACCCCTTCTGTTCAATACAATACTGGAAACATTAGCCACAGTCATTAGGCAAGAGAAAGAAACAAAAAGAATATATATAGAAAAGGAAGAGGCTAAATTGTCATTATTTGCTGATGACGTGACACTCTACATAGGAGATGCTGAAAATTCAACCAAAAACCTTCTAGACTTAATCACCCAATTTAGTGGTGTATCTGGGTAGATAGGTGCTCAAATATCAATAGCTTTTGTACACAAATAAGAGGCTCACTGAGAGAGAAATTGGGGAGTCAAGCCCTTTCACAGTAGCATCCAAAAAATGAAATATCTAGGAATCAATCTAACAAACGAACTGAAAGACCTCTACTCTGAAAAAAGAGATTGAAGAGGATATCAGAAAGTGGAAAGACATCCTTTCTTCCTGGGTAAGAAGAATGAACATCGTCAAAATGGCTATACTCTCACAACCACTACAATGATTCAGTGTAATTCCATTTGAAATCCCAACATCATACTTCACAGATCTAGAAAAAATAATCCAAAAATTCATCTGGAACCAGTTTTTATTAGTTGAAAAAGTTTGAAAACTCATTTATTCATTCTCTATGGATATGAAGAAGGTGTTGACAGCTCCTTCAGACGTTCTATATTCTTGAATGTACTAAAGGCAAACAATATTCTAATCATATCAATTCCTTTAGCCTTTTCTCATAGAACCATCTTCTAGTTTTTATCTAGTATTCTTGCCTAACCTCCCCATTTCACCACCAAACATCTCATTTTATTGTCCTAGAAAAAAATTATACTAAATATCTTTGAAGTATAAAAGCTGGAAGGTTGATTTCTCACTGTTAAACACTGCACCTTCAGTTTCCTATTGTTTTTCTCCATTCTTCCATCATTGCACTGTAACTGATACCATATTATTTTGTTTTGTATAACTTAGATCTTTAGATGTTTTTCTTCCCAGCCAGTTTTTAGTCACTGTCCATCTTGATTCCATGAAACAGTGATTTCAACTTGGAAAATTCCAGTTTCAGCTAGTACCTAGTAAACATTCTCCTTTTTATGTCTTATTTCATTTTTTTAAAGCAAGTAAGCTGACAACAAGCTATTTAGGAAGATAAAAAGCATATTTGTTTTCATTTTCAATAAATTTTGCTAAAAACTCTTGGGCACAATTAACAATTTAACCTGCAGCCCTATTCTGAATTAAGGTGCAGAGCCCAGATTCTGAAGTGTACTTTTATTTTTTAATTCCTTTAACTCATTTTAAATCCTAGTTAAAAATTTAATTATTTTTATCTCTGTACATACAATAGTTCGTATTTACTTTTCTGTTGTGATCATCATCTCCTTTCACTAACATCACCTGTTATTTCCTGCTACCAAGCCAACATTTGAAGCATGCAAAAAAGCAAATTGCTAGGGCTGGGGATTTAGCTCAGTGGTTCCGGCGCCTTCTTGCAAGCACAAGGACCCGGGTTCAATCCCTGGTAACCACATACAATACTGGGTGTGGAGACTCACGCCCAGCAGCAACCAGTACCACTTACCACAGTGCCGGGCATGGTGGCTCATGCCTGTAATCCCAGCACTTGGGAGGCAGAGGCAGGAGGATTGCTGTGATGTGAGTTTGAGGCTGAGCTCAGGGCCAGTTTGAACTACAAAAGTGAGACCCTGTCTCAAAAAAAAACAATAAAATAAAATAGAAGATCAACTTTTTCTACGCATTAATAAATTAGGTGAAATAAATTACAAAAAATTTTAAACTATCTTTTAATATGGCATATAAATTACAGATTTAACACATTATAATAAACATTTTGAAAATACAAACTTTGTCTAACTCATATTTGTTTCTTCCAAAGCAACTTGTACATTTTCCTACAGTCAAAGGAATCTAACTTATGGCTGTGGAATATAGCAAAGAGATCTAGCTGTTCAGATAAATCTCTTGTTCCTTATTATGCCTATTGTTTGTAAACAGGTATGCTAAGTATTGACTTTAAAATATTAGGAGAAAATAACAGGATTTATTTTTACCTTGTGGGGTATTTTTACATGATACTTTTAGATCCTTATAGTGTACAATTCAGTGTTTGCTTACATTTAAACATTCTGTAACAATGAACTCAGGGTGTTTAAGTTACCCATCATGCAGAACATATGTCATTGCCTTGTGATCTTGGGTTAGGGTAATCACATTTCTGCATCCCGGGTATGTTATGAACATTGGCTTATAAAGAAACCTTCCCTCCAGTTGGAAGCCAAAAGTAATGGACTGAAAGAAGGAAGAGAAGAAGGCCAACAGCAACCACATACACGTTCTACCTTTCCAGTCTCTACACCCAGACTGGAACCCCACCAAGACAGCATGGAGTTGAAATAAAACTTGCTCATAAGCCAAAAAGTATCTGAAGGATAAGTGAAAAAATTATAATGAACAATCACTGAGCCCAAAGTTAACGAGAAAAAGGATTGACTACTTATGTATTTGCCTTCATTTCTTGGATATTCTTTGCAAAACCCAGAACTCAATTTGAGCTATAAGGAAGAATTTCAAACACACTAAAATTGAAGGACATTCTACAAAATATCTGACTTTGAAGCTATCACAGCCATGAAAAACAAAATTAGACTGAAAAACTGTGACAAGTCAGAAAAGATAAGATGATAACTAAATATAATTTGGTATCTAGGATTGAATTCTGGGACCAAACATAATTAATGAAAGAAATTGTAAAATTTTAATAAGTACTAGAGTTTAGCTAGTGATAATATACCCGTGTTGGTTTCCCAAATTTGGAGAATGTACCATAGAAATATAAAATGATAGGGTGAAGAGGGGAAATAATGATATTATAACAAAAAAGAAAGGAAACAAAGTTTATGTATATAGCAGAGTGGTAGGGTCACTAGAGCTATGGGAAAAAATGAGAATTAAGTTGTGTCTTATAGTGGTACAAATCCCCATTGTTGAGTGCAATCATGAGGTGTATATGTAATGTACCTATAAAGATTTCAATTAAAAAAAGAAATATAAAATGATGACATTATAAGAAACCATAATTATTTAAGGGAATATGAGAATTCTCTGTACTAAATTTTCTGTATTTAAGTAATTATAGACAACCCAAACTAAAAAGTTAATTTTAAAAACTTGAATAAAGAAAGAAATGTATTTCATGTTATTATCTTGGGCTAACCACTTAATTTTCCAGTAGCTGAAATTCTCTAAATTGAAACTCTGAGATGATTTATAACTTAGTTTAAATTTTAAGAACCCTGTGATATACCAGAAGTTTAATATTTTCCTAAAAAATTGCATATTCCATCTCATCTTTCAGTTCTGAAATACCTAATTTCTCTGATGCAGAAGTTGAGGCTTTGACAATTTTTTTTTTGCCAGCTCCCTCTTTTGTAGACTCTACCAGTAGATGATGCTAGAAGAGACTGCCAGGTTGAAGACTGACTAGAGACTTGCTTCTCTGAATGCTTCCTAGGACTTCCTATCTGTTGTTCCTCTGGAATAAACTCAACCACAATCTTGACTTCAACAGCTTCTTTACATTTCCAAAGCAAGAGCTTAATCTACTTGCAGCTTTTCCAGTGCTAAAGAAATACACATCACATTCTCATCCATCCAGGACACCTACATTTAAAGTGATACCTCTACTTCAAAGGGGTAGCATCCACTTTTCAAATATTTGTGTTCCCTCTCTGCAAGTCCTTCTCCAAACATTTAATAATGGGATAGAGTAGTATTTTAAGTTTTAATAATTCTAACCCTTTTTATTTATTTCCTCATTCCTAGAGGTGAGCACTGCTTCCTACAAATGCTGCACCTCTGACCTTGGAGTTCATTATTTTTCAAATAATTTTCCAAAGACAAATTTTGTTTAAAGATCAAATTAGCTTTTCTTTATGATTCTACAATCAGGCAACACTTCCTTCTATAAGACTGTCTTGATTAACTGAGCAGAGGAAGTTGGCTTATGGGCAGAAAAGGGCAGCAGGGGAAACAAAAGCAAAAAATTGATTGGTTGCTTCAAAATGGTTTCCCTCATAGAATTAAAAGAGGAGTCTCCCTACCTGCTACACTGACTTGGATTATTTGGAATGTTCTGTGTTGTGTTGTGTTGTGTTGTGTTGTTTGAAAATGGCTTACTTTAAAGTTTACCTGATTATGAAGATTCTTAAAAACAAGTCTTTTCTGGTTTGGTCTAGTCTATTGAGGCATAATGTATGTGTTTCATCCAAAACAATGGGACCCCTAAAAATTAACACAGTCTTATTCTTGGTTAACAATTTTTTCATCAAATTCTCTCCTTAAAATGTATAATTTCTGGATTCTTACTTGACTTTGATCAAATCAAATTGTCAAATGAACAGATAAAAAATAATGAACTGGAGAGATTTTAAAAACAAGGTGAGAAGACAAATCAAAAGAAATAAAAGGTCAGTATTTATCTGTAAAATTAGACAGTCTAATTACAGTTGGAAAAATATAAAATAGATAATAAACCACATACTTAATTTAAAATGGATTGTTTTGTGGTCAGCATTTGGTAGTCCCAGCTCTTCATGAGTCTGAGACAAGAGACTTGTGAGTTGATCAGCCTGTTTTGGCCATTCAGCAAGATCCTGTTTTGTCCAGGTTCTGGCTAAGAGTACCAGTCTCTTGCAAAGTAGTATGACACAAGGTGAAAGAAAAGCAGAGAAACAAGACTTAAACAGAAATTGGAGTCCTGTGATCATCTGAGCTGATCTGGGTAGCAAAGACAAAAAGCACGCAAGACTGCCAGTATTTATTGATTACAAGCATGGGAAGAAACAGAGTAGGGTATATGTGACACATCAGTGATAGTGTGAGGCATCTGTCAGTAGCAGTTATCACAGGCAAGGCTATGAAGAGAAGGCAATGCATTGAAGAAGAAACAAAGGGAAATCAGGACTAGACCCTAATTACATAGTAAGCCATTAGGTCAGTGGATGAGACCATAATTCAGGGAAAGGAATTTAGTTGGAGCTACACTGTCCTTGACTATGGTGTTATCTCAGTTACGGCCCTGCAGTTTTACAGACTAAGATTTAGGTCTCTGCTACAACCACTGGAAGGATATCAGGGGAACTGTGCTCACTCACTTGCCTTCTGACATTCCCATGTGAGTCACATAGGCTTTGGTCAGACTCCTAATATAATGTAGCTTAATTATGGGAAAACAAGAAGTCTATGTCACTTATTGCTTGCTAGTAAACTGGGCAAAGGAGGTCAACTATACGACTCAAAATAAATTTAAGAAAAAATAAATAAAAACCTAGAGGTGTAGTCAGTTGTAAAGTGCTTGCCTGCAGCAAGACTTTAGATCCAATCCCCAGTACACAAAAAAGATTAATGTTTACAATTACTTTTCTCACTAAATGAATGTAAGACCATAGGTGAGATGTGGTAGTCATAACCTTTAGTCTTATAGTCTATTATTATGTAGTTAACAGAATTTGAAGACAAAACAGCTGATGATGCACACCTTTGATTAGAGAAAACTTCTGCTTAAATTCAACATCGCCCTTATACTGTGCCACATGTTCTTCTGAAACGGCAGTATACTTTGCTTTTTCATTTACCCTCAATATATTTAAGAAATTTTACTATAATTTACAAATTGAGTATATAATTTTCTTATCGCCACCTTCATCTCTTTATTTCTAAATGTATAGATGATAGGATTTATAAGGGGAGTAATAAGTGCATCAAAGATGGCAAGGAATTTATCCAGATGTGAAGTGGGAAATGGCCAAATGTAGAAAAATATTAGCGGCCCAAAGAACAGAACCACCACAGTGATATGAGCTGACAGAGTAGACAGAGCCTTGAACAAGCTGCCCAATGTTTTTTTCTTAACAGTTAGCAAAATAAAAATATAAGAAATAATCAGAATTAAAAAGGAAGCCACAGAAATAAAGCCACTGTTGGCAGTAACCATGAATCCTAGTGTATAGGTGTCTGTGCAGGCAAGTCTTATAAATCGAGGAAGGTCACAAAAAAAGCTGTCTAATTCATTAGGGCCACAGAAGGGCAAGTCTACAACAAAAGCCAACTGAATCACTGAATGAACAAAACCAATAATCCAGGAAGTGACTAAAAACAAAATGCACCTTAGTGGACTCATGATGGTCAGGTAGTGTAGAGGCCTACAGATGGCCACATATCGGTCAAAGGCCATGGCTATGAGCAGCACCATCTCAGTTCCCCCAAGTGCATGAATGAGAAAGATCTGAAGTACACAGGCTCCAAAAGAGATGGTTTTGTGCCTTCTGAAAAGGTCATAAATCATCTTGGGAGTTGTGGAAGAACAAAATATCAAGTCAATAATGGAAAGATTGGCTAGCAGGAAGTACATGGGGGACTTTAGATGGGGGTCTGACATCACAGTTAGCACGATGAGGAGGTTTCCCATCAGACTTGCCACATAAAAAACACAGGAAAAAAGGAAGAGGAAGAGCTGCGTGGCCCACAAATTGGAGAATCCCAATAAAACAAATTCAGACACCACAGAGTGATTGGCTCCAGCCATTGCCTCTGTCAGCGACCTCATGCCACCTGAAAGAGGAGAAGATGGAGAAAGTCTGATTTAGGATGAGTGGACTGATCTTGGCAAAATCAGGACAGTTTAGACCTTGGCAGAAAACTAGCAAAGGCTACTTTGAAACTTGGGAGACAATTTTAGACATAAAACAATCCATATTCCTCTGTTGTATGTTTTATTCCCCAAGATATATTGCAAGATTGATAATGCTCATTTTTATATGGATATCTCGGGTGAATTTTAAGGAGTATTTTATAGCCTTGTCTCTTATGTGGCTATGAGCTAAAGGACTTTCCTACAAATTCTGATGCTGAACCCAGGGTCTGACATATGCTAGGCAAGCACTGTATAATGGGACAACATCCCAAGCCATTTTTATCTTATTTTGAGTCAGAGTACCCCGGAACTCTGGGGGGCTGAGGCAGGAGGTTTGCAAGTTCAAACCCACTCAATAATTTAGCAATTTGATGAATTTGATCCTATCCAAAAACAAAAAAGTAAATCAAGAGGGCTGGGGTTGTAGCTCAGTGTGAAGCTACACATTCTCCCATTCCACTAAAAGAAGTGAACAAAGAATTCCTTTGTCATTTTTGCTAAAGTATTATTTCTCAGAGCAGAATCCTGATACTAAATTAAATGTGTAGTCTAAGAATCTAGGTAAATAATATATATTAAATTCAAATAGAAGTCTGCTATTAAATAATCTATATTAGGTGCCTTCCATGGAATACTTCATAGCCACTTATAATACTGAGATATAATTAAATGCACTTAGGATAGAGAGACAATGTCCAACATTGTCTTATTCCATTTACATTTAAAAATAAAGCTAAATTATACAATGGAAAATTTCTAGGTTAACTCATGAAAAATCTGTTAATGACAATTATCTCTGAAAAGTGATGTTAAAAAACCGATGAGGAAAAGATAACTTCACCTTTCAATTTGTGGTCTTCTCAAATTTTTTGCACTGAATATATATCAATTTCACTCTTAGAATAAGGTACATGTACATGGTTTTAGAAAATATAGAAATTTTTTCTCCAGAACATCCTAAGAGAAGTATGGATAAAATCAAAATGTATACATTAAACCCAATGTTTTATAAAAGTTAATAGACACTAATACAAATGAACACTCAAAGGTGTAATCTTCCAAATTTAAACAAGTATTACAGTTTTTCCCAAAGTACTCAGTAAGTTTATACTCCACTCCTCCCTATACACACTCTCTTGTACTTCATCTTCCTCAGACATGTTCCCAAAGAATGTTTATTTTTCCTTTCTACACATATGCATATTACAACTCACTTCTTTAGAATCTATGTACCCAGCCACTGGCTCTCTTTTGCCAAGGTCTGCTCATCATTATGCAGACCAATGTAAATAGGAGAGGAACTACAAATCTCTGAGCTGACTACCAAATGAACTTTAGAGTTCTTTTTTTTAAGTCTATCAATATTTGGGGCTACTTAGACTTCTATTTATCTTCTATTATTTAAACTTTAATGTTAGTCTATTAACCATGTTCTGGTAAAATTAGAGGTACTGGAAAATGCAGAAATTTTCATGGAAACATTTTAATCCAATCATCATAGAAGTTCCTCCACAAGTTTATTCTTGAGACAGATAGAAATTGCACAGGGGACTATGCAGCATACCGACTGTGCTACAGGAACTGGTACTGGAGCTGCATGCTTCTAAAATGATTGTTCTTACAGCTACCAAAACACCAAGACTGGATACTGTGAATACATGAATGAAAACTTGCTAGTGAAGGTAAAATTCCTTTATTTTAACATTAAAGATACCAAGGTACAGAGAAGTCAGATCACCCTGCTCAAACTATGGAATCTCAAAATTATTATGGTTGACCCTGGGCCTCAACTGTCCAGGTTATTTCTTCTATAACAATTATTGATCCAAACTTTACATCCTATCTGTGGCCTAAGTCACCACAATATACCAAAGCTGCAAGGGACCAAGACAGCATTTGAAAATTTCACCACAACACAGTGATAGATGTTTGATGGAAAGGATATATGCTGAGTATCCTGATTTGAACATCATACAGTGTTTGCTCACATATAAATGCAGTTAATGTATTACCTCTAGTCAATTAAATTCTTTCTCTGATTGCTTTGTATGTTTCCACATGAAGCTATGATCTCTACCAAACACCGTTTCCATCCTTCTGACCTACCTTGACCAAGACTGAAATTATCATGAAGTTATAAAACCACAAAACAGACCTGTCACATGTTTGAAATGTTATCAGCACTTGGCATAAAAACTCATATGTAATATTTCCAGAGAGGGAATGGCCACTAATTAACAACACTGCAAAGTTACCTAAATACTGCTGTGGAAACTTGGGATTGCCATCTGAGAACACTGGCTAAGGGAATTGTTTCCAAGGACCACAGAAATTTGGCCATAGCTATGAAAGGGAGAAATTAATAATGAGTCACTTGAGAGGAAAGAAGAAAGTAGTGATTTTGTGCACATAAAAATTACATTTTGTTATCTTTTTAACCACTTTGTTTTCTTGTTGATGAGGGAAGAAATCCCCAAGAATGAAAATGTAAATTGAAAATAAAGTTTACCTTCTACAAGGGAAGGAGGGAGTGAGAGAGAAAAAAATAGTCTTAAGTGTAGAAGCTAGAATACAATCCATGGGCTGGCAATTTAGCTCAGTGGTTCCAGTGCCTGCCTTGCAAGCACAAGGTCCCTAGTTCCATCCTCAGGAACCACATACAACAATGCCAGGTGTGATGACTCACACCCATCAACAATCAGTACCACACACCACAAAGCTGGGTGTGGTGGCTCAAATCTGTAATCCCAGCACTTGGGAGGCAGAGGGAGAGGATTACTGAGTTCAGGACCAGCCTGAACTATAAAGCAAGACCCTGTCTCAAAAAAACTAAATAATAATAATAATAATTTAAAAATAGAATACGATCCATGCTCCATAAAGAAGCTTAACAAAATTAGAAGTGATAAGATTTATAGTTATCTGAGCAGCAGCTAATTCTTTCTTAATTGATTTTATTGGTATATTTTATATACACATCATGAACACAATCAACATTGAGAATTTACCAGTACATGACACAAATTTACTCTCATTTTTTCATATTCCCCTGCCCATCGAGCAACACCACTCCCTGTATACATAAGCTTTGTTTCCTTTTTTGCCATCAATTTTTTTCTTTCCCTTCTTTACTTAGCCCTACCCACCTTTTCTTGTTGAATATTTTCTATTTCACAATATCCTTTATACATTTTAAAATGCACGTCTTCAGTTTATCACACCAGAGAAAATATACAGTATTTGTACATCTGTGACCTGTTTATTTCACTTAGGATAAAGATAAAGAAGATGTCATAAGAGCAGCATAAGTAGATAAATTCAAAACCTTAGGAGGCTGGAATAAGAGAGAAAAACACTAATAGATTAACCTCCTGTAGGTTAAAATCTTTTTCTTTAAAAAATTAGAAGAGTAGGACTTTGATTATTTTTTAATCTGAAATGTTAGAAAGCAAGGCATGTTAATACACCCCTATGATACCAGCACACAGGAGGCTGGAGAGAGGAGAATTGCCATGATTTTGAGGCCATCTTAGGCTACACAGTGATATCAAAGCCAATCTGAACTACAAAGTGAGTAGTTCAGTTTTATCTCAAAAAAACTAATAATAATAATTAATAAAATATATTGAGTGCATCAGTGTGACACTGATAAACTATGATTATGTAGAGAACTCTGTATCACTTTTCTATCAGTGTATAACAAAGTGCCCTTAATCAACAACATTTTACTTGCTGATGAACCTATAATTCAGGCTAAGAAAGCTTGGCAGGTTGTCTTAGCTACTTTTCTTGTTCCTGAGACAAAATACCCATAATCCCAAACTAAAGGAGAAAAGGATTTATTTTCTTGTAGTTTGTAGAGGTTTCGTCCATAGTTGGCTGGCTCCAGGACAAAGTGGCAGAAGGACAACTGTTGGTGTCAGACAGACAATAGCAGCAAAGCAACAAAAGACTTTCACAGCATCTTCCTGCCCCTTTTATCTTATCCAGATATATAGGGTAGATAGCACTCACACCCTTAATCCTAGTGCCCTGAAGCCTAGCACTGCACCATGAATAATCACACATTAGATTTAGCCACCTCTGAACAAGTCCTATGACTGCATGAGGTTATGGGAGACATCTATACAAACCATGAGACTGGTATTTCTACCAAGACTTAGTCAAAGACATTATTCATCTGGCAACTTCATTGGAAATGGAAAGTTTGGATTCATATATCTGCAGTCTTAGGGCAGCCTACAGGCTGGGGCCTTTCTCCAGGGATGATTTGTATCAGTTTGGGCAAAGCTTCCTTATATGGCAGTAGGAAGTACTACAAAATGGCAAAATGAGAAGTTACAAAGTAGCCTATGCATAAATTCTAAAACTCATGAAACATCACTTTTTCCACATTCCTTTGATCAAGGCAAAGTATAATACCAAGCCCAGATTTAAGGTTGGAGAAAGACTCCACCTGTTGACAGAAGGACAGAATATTTATTATACTATGTTTTAGTTAATCAACCAGAGATTCTATAACTGTCACTCTGAACACCCTGATTGGCTGTTTCAGCTCAAAATAAATTTAATGTCAAGAATGTTGTGTAGTCTCTCCAGGTTTTAAAATGTTGTGACTCTGGCTTCTAATGCAAAGGAACATCAGCTTTCTTTCCCTTCTGTTTTTGTCATATATCCAAAAGGTATAAAATGTAATTTTTATTTTTATTTTCATAATGAGTTTATGCCCTGACAATATATACAAGTCTCATTTCATCCCCATGACTTCCTAGAGTCTTTTGTAAGTGCTAAATTGAAATTGATCATCAAAGAAGATTCAGAACAATGAAGCAGAGACAAAATATTACACACTATGAAAGGAATCTGAGGTCCTTGAAAGAACATTCTCACCATCAATAACTGAAATTAGATACACATTTTACTGTTTGATAAACTTGAGGTGTGCAAAATAGGGCAGTTTTATACATCAAAGACAAAATCAATTGAAAAGCAAAAGATACTGAGTAAAGTACCTCACACTGAGCAGCAAGGCTTGGAAGTGCAGCAGGCAGCAGCAAAGCAGAGGCTCCAATGGAACATTTCCATCCCTCCCTACAGAGCCCTCAGTAACTGCACTGTCCTGCACACTGCTCAAATGGTTGGCTGAGTATATTTAAAAAAAAAAAAAAAAGACCTGTGAAACCGGTTACTCAAAATCCTTTCTAAAGGGCTGAAAGAAGAACCATAAAGCAAAGAGTCAAGCATCCAGAGGCCAGCAGAGTCCCTGGCAGAGCCACATGGACAACATGGAGACTAGCAGTTTGAAAGGTGAGCAATGGCTGAAACAGATACCTGTGTGTCCCAGATATTTCCTCCTTTTAAGTACAAGAATGGAGATACTATGGCTAGCAGAACAAATTTCAGGTCTGATTGGATGCAAACCTTTGTATCCTAACCCTCTAGGAAAAATAGTACGGTAAGAGAACCCAAGAAAAGATTGCATTGCTTCTCAAGTACCCTGGAGAAATAATATTTGTCACAAGTGTGGCATGTTTGTATTTATCAGATCCTGAAACTTGCATTTTTAACTATATTTTATTTCATTCCTGTGTATTTTTGCGGAGTACTACCTGGTAAAATTTATTAAAATGTTGAAAAGTTAAAAGATGTGATATTTCTGACACATACTAGATTTGTAGTCAAATAAAGTCCAATATTTAAAACAATGTTTAGGGCTGGGGATTTAGCTCAAATAATACCATGCCTACCTTGGAAAAACAAGGGCCAGAGTTTGACTCCCATACTGCAAAAATAAAGTTTAAGAAGTAGATAAACATTTTACATAATCAAAATATTATTCTACCTTTTTAAACCAAAAGTTATTCAAGGCTTGTATTTACAAAATGAATAAATCAATATGCAGGAAACTTTATTTCAAAAGCATTTATTTATAGCTGAAAACATGATTATGATTCATATAAATGCTGTAAATAAAATACACTGATATCTCTTCACTTAGATTTTGTATATTTACCAGAACATGTCTTTTACATCATAAATGTATGATTATTGTTTCTTTATTATATATGACAGCTGTGATTAAGTAAGGCCATAAGAAGTCATCAGTTTCAGGAAAAGTGCATTTTTCAATTATACTTTGCACTGCCAGTTGTCTCACTTAATAAGTGAGCATTCCATTGTACTCAAACAATACACAGAATTTGTCTTTTCTGTGAAAATGTGCCCTGAATTTATTTTTTTAATCTTTATTGATACATTATGAATACACATCATCATCGGATTCAACATTGAGAGCTTGTACCAGAATATGACATGAATTGATTCTCATTTTTCCCCTTTCCCCCCACCCTGCAACCTCCCACCCCTATATACATAATCTTTGTTTTCTTTTTTCTTTATTACTATCACATTCTTTTCCCCTCATTATTTATCCCTACACCCTATTTCCTTTTAAATATTTTCTATTTCACAATATCAACTATACATACTGCAACTCATTTACAACTTCATTTTCTCATAGCAGAGAAAAGATACAATATTTACACATCTGTGACCTATATATTTCACTTATAAGGATGCCTTCAAGGTACATCCATTTGAGGACGAATGACTCAATCTTATCACTTTTAATGGCAGAATAATACTCCATTCTATAAAAGAACCACATCTTCTTTATCCAGTCTCCAGTTGATGGACATATTGGTTGTTTCCAAGATTAAGCAATCACAAACTGAGCTGCTATCAACATGGGTGCACATATGTCACTGTGATATGAATCTTTTAATTATTTTGTGTATATACCTAGCAGAGCGATGGCTGGGTCTAATGGACCTCTAATCCAAGCTTTTGAGGAATCTCCACACTGATTTCCACAGAGGTTGTATGAGTCTACATTACTACCAACAGTGAAGGGTTCATTTTTTTCTGCAGTCCCGCCAACATTTGTTGTTGGCTAAATCTAAAATAGTAGTCATTCTTTGTGCAGTGAGATGGAATCCCACTATTGTTTTCATCTGCATCTCTTGAATGGCCAATGGTGTTGAGCATTTCTTCAAATACTTCTTAGCTGCTCTTACTTCTTCCTCTGAAAAGTACCTGTTCATTTCCAATGCCCATTATTGAATTTGGTCTTTAAGTTTGGGGGGGTTCTGATTTTTTTTAAGCTCCATATATATTCTAGATAGTAGCGCTTTGTCTGAGAAACAACTAGTAAAGATTCTTTCCCATATTGGCTGGTTGCCTTTTCACTCTGTTGGCGGTTTCCTTTGCTATGCAGAAGTTTTTTAATAGACTGATATACCATTTATTGATTTCTTCTGCCCATTCTTATGCTATAACAGTTTTGTTCATGGAGTCTCCCTAAGCCAATATCTTTAAGAGTTTTACCTGACCTGTTTTGCCGCAGGTTTAGAGTGCCTTTTTTTAATATTTAGGTCTCTTATCCACTTTGATTTTAGCTTGGTACACAGTGAAAGAGATAGATCTAACTTTAGTCTTTGGCAAATTAAAGCCCAGTTTTTCCATCACCATTTGTTAAAGAGGCTATCTTTCCTCCATTAAGGATGTTTGGCTCCTTTGTCAAAGATGAGGTGACTCAGTGTATCTGGAGTAGTTTCTGAATCTTCTAATCTACTCCATTGATCCTCAGGTCTGTTACTTTGTCAGCACCATGCAGTTTTTATCACGGTGGGTTTATAGTATAATTTCATGTTCAGAGTTGTAATACCCCCCACCATATCCTTGTTGCTTAGAATTGCTTTTGCTGTTCTAGGCATTTGGGTTTCCAGATGAATATTTAGATTTTTTTTTCTCTAGATCTGTGAAATAGATCTGTTGGTATTTCAATCAGGATTGTGTGGAATCTATATAGTAGTTGTGGGAGCATAGCCATTTTGACAATATTGGTTCTTCCTACCCAGGAGCAAGGTATATCTTTTCATTTTTTGATATCTTCTTCTATCACCTTTTTCAGAGTGCTGTAGTTTTCAGCATCAAGGTCTTTTACCTCCTTTGTTAGATTGATTCCTAGATATTTTACTTTTGGGGGTGCTATGTGACAGGCACTGACTTCCCAATTTCTTTCTCAGTGGGTCTACTATTTATGTATACAAAGGTTATTGGGTTTTTTTTTATTATCTTTATTGGTACATTAAATATACACATCATGATTGCACTCCATAATGGGGATTTGTACCAGTATAAGACACAACTTAATTCTCATTTTTTCCCATAGCCCCACCCACCCTACCACCCCCCCATATATATAAAATTTGTTTCCTTACTTTTTTGTTACAATCTCAACATTGTCCCCTTTCACCT
>PVIR01025490.1:0-24830 GCA_004026965.1 Petromus typicus | reverse complement strand
TGAGACTGTCTCCAAAAGTAAATGGCTGGTGACGCCCTGCGATTCAATCTCCATTACCACAAAAACATGTGTGCTGATAGAGAATTAAAATAGCATTATAAGTATAAGAAAGTATCTCCAAATAACTGCTTCCATATACAATCAGATAGATATAACAGAATAACACATGTTAAAAAACAATGCTGAACTCACTGACAGAATTACAAATATACAAACTAAAGAAAAATCTCCACAAGTAAAGAGATAATCTAGGGACTAGAGATATTCACGTGCCAGGGAAGGAGCTGAGGGATATGAGTGGGGTGTGTGTGTGTGTGTGTGTGTGTGTGTGTGTGTGTTGCACATGTATCTTCCGGACATCATTCTGGGCCCGCCCAGCCTCACCCTACACAGCTTGTGACTAAACTAGCTGCTCGTGCCAAATCATCCTGAGATCGTCATATCTGCAGTTTCCCATGCCCCTTCCTCTAGTCTCAGTTCAACGAAAGCTCCAGTATCTTGGTGGCAATGAAGCAGGAGAAATTCTACTTGTGAAATCATGAAGCTGTGTGCCCGTGGATAATGGGCCTTTCAATATTCCAGGAAGTTTTAAAGCAGGGCCACTCAGAGTCATCACAGGGAAGAACATTCACGGAATGTAACATGGAAAGACAAGAGCATTTCCATCACAGGGCCGCGCTTTACCTCACATGCGCTGGACTCGAATCTGAAACTCTGCGCTGTCTATGCTACGGGGCTCACACTCATCCATCTCTTAACCCAGTCTCAGTTTCCTAATCAATAAGATGCAGCTCACAATGCCAGCATCGAAAGGTCACTCTGGAGAAGAGCACTACTGGCACAAATGTCAAAGTGATCTGAAAACTGCTCAGTACTACACAACACTGGTTACTGTGAGATAAGTTTGAACAGCTTCAGCCTCATTAAAGTCCAATTTTCCTAACTTTTACCTTGTCTACCTCTGCCGATTCACTCTTTTCAGTCATATAAATGTAAGCACTGCAAAAGGCATTAAGTAAATATTTCCAAGGTCCACAAAGTCCTAAGTACGGTGGGCTACTGCATTTCCATGAAGAGTGAATCAGAAAATTTCCTCACTTTTCTGAATCTGGATAATCAATCTCTTACTCCAGTTTGTTCTGAGCAAGTAAATCCAAAGGCTGCGATATTTAAGGGGAAGGAGTAGCATTCTCCTCTCTTTCTAGGATGAAAATTCTAAATTTAAGTTAATGATTTCTGTTAGAGTTCCTCGTCTTTAGCCCTTTCTCTCCAGTTCCCTCCTCATTTTTTTTTTTTTTTTTTTAGGTTTTTTGAGACAGGGTCTCACTTTGTGGTTCAGGCTGGCCCTGAGCTCAGCCTCAAACTCACATCACAGCAATCCTCCTGCCTCTGCCTCCCGAGTGCTGGGATTACAGGCGTGAGCCACCATGCCCGGCACTGTGGTATGTGGTACTGGTTGTTGCTGGGCATGAGTCTCCACGCCCAGTATGGTATGTGGTTACCAGGGAATCGAACCCGAGCCCTTGCGCTTGCAAGACAGGCGCCGGAACCACTGAGCCAACTCCCCGGCCCCTCCCTCTTCATTTCTTAACAAAGGTTAAGTCTGGAATTATCATCCCTACTTCAGCGACTGCTTCTGAGACAAAAAAGGGGAAGTCAGTCACGGAGGAATGATCCCACTCCTATGAGACACCTGGTGCAGTCCCATTTATGGCGGCGGCAAGTAGAGAAGTTGCTAGAATAGGAAGGAACAGGGAGTTTCCGTTTTCCTCAAGGTGAAAAAGGTTCTGGAGATGGACAACCAACAATTTAATGTACTGAATGCTGTGAGCACTGTAATTATTAAGATTTGAGGTGATAGGTATATTTTATCATACAGAAAAAACTAACTGTCTCTAACTGTTATGGGCTGGGCTGTTCTGTGCAGCCTGCACTGTGTACCAGGCAGACAGCTGGGCAGGAGTGGGCATATCCTGCAGAGCCATACGGAGCCAACTTATCACCTGGCCTGGATTTTAACTCTCTCTCTGCCATGCGCCATCTGTCAATCGGTTCGTGTCATTTTCATATAATCTTCAAAAATAAGCAAAACCTGTTTGAATTGTATGAGCTCAGACTTTGGAAGGGAAAAACAACTTTAAAAATAAAGAACAGCAGAATGTGAAGTCTTTATGTCCTTAATACTTACGTTTTCCTAATTTTCCACAGTGAACAACCTAAGACTTGACAGCATCAAGAGGCATCTCAGGCTGACCCTGTCGACTCTCCACCATTTCCTTCCCTCAGGAAAGACCGGCTACACCTCCTCTTCCGACTCCAGTCAATGCCCCCCAAGCCAGATCACACAGACCACACCAAAATAACTGGAGTCATCTCTGGCTCCTTCAACCCTCCACAGCAATTCACTCTGCAACATCCAGTGACACCTGAATCTGCAAAACCGCAAGCTACGCCAGCTACGCAAGCTACGCCAGCTACGTGCCCCCTCCTGCAGAGGCTCACACCAAAGAGGACTTGTGCCTGAACTTATCACCACAGCAGCCCTCGGAGGTAAGATCAGCACTCCAGCGACACCCGAGGCAGGGGCTCAGAGAAGTCGGCCTTCTGCCTAAGAGCACAGAGCTACCAAGCAGTAGAATCAAAATATGAATCCAGAAGCTCATAGGGTGTGGTCTGGCGCTTGTCTCTGCTACCACTCAGCTTCTGTCTGATACCCCTGCTTCAGATAGCAGTCTCTGAAAGCTTCATTTAAATAACCCCACAATGAAGCCAACATTCGCCATCAGGGGGGCCTCCTTCCTCTCCTTTGGAGATGAGTTGCATAGCGAGTGTGTGAGCTCCATGAGGGCAGAGATTTCATCCTGCATGTGGCAGAATCATGAGCACCCAGAACAGTGCCAGGGCCGGAGGCAAGACCCACGGTGTTCTGCTGAATGGCTGAACATGGGACGTCCAGAAAGCTGCCACGGGAGCCGTCACACCGGAGCTCATATCCTCCCTGTCGGCGTGGGCAGCATCTTCACTCTTCGCGGGCCTCAGTCTGCCTCCGAGAAATGGGAGCAGAACCTCCCCTCGGCTTGGTAAACATAAGCTGTGGAGGAGGGTCCTTAGCATGGTACCTACGCACAGTCAGCACTCAACAAGTATTAGCTTGTCAGTGCAAGAGGAAAATGTAATGTTTAAACTTTCTAAGAGGAGCACAACATTTACAGTATGTTGACAAACGATGCTGAGAGTAGTTTGTTAAAAGTTCTGTTGCATAGAAAATCAGTTTATGTAAGTTTGATTTTTTTCCATTCTCTGACGTATCCTTAGATTTTTTTTCAGTGCTGAGAAATGAACTTAAGTCCGTTCACATGCTGAGCTACAACCCTGTCCTCTGTAGATATTCCCACTAGAATTTAATTTAGAATTTATGGATACATTTTTGTGCCATCAATTAAATAATAGAGAAAACAAAATTCCCCAAAAGGATTAATTTTAGTAGTTTAGGATATTATTTCAGTAAAAATACCTGCTTGATTTAAATTTCTATTCAGCCACCACTTGCCATGTTACTGCTGCTCAGAGTAACACATGAGAGTCAAGTGCAGCCTGAGGGGGGAAGGCCTGGTCTTCATCTTCAGGGATCGGGTGCAGGGAGGAGCAGAGTAAGTCATCAAGATCTGACACCTACATGTCCCTATTCCTCAAAAGGAGAGTAACTGTTTTATACCACAAATATGTACCGACCAAGTGGCTAAATAGTGGGGATGGACACCTGCAAACAGTGAGCGAGGCTGTGAAGGGAGGGAGACAAGGGCTGCAGGAGGTGTCCCTGTCAGGGAGGCCGACATACACTCACACTTTCAAGTCTCAACTGCGGCACTGCTCAGCCCCAAAGGTAACGCTCTGGCTGGGAACCTATGCTGTCTGTTCACAGAGAAGTAACCAACTCTGCGTCTCTTCTCCCACTTTATCCAGTGGGGGTTCTCGTTTAAGCGCAGGTGGTGATCGCCTCCTGCTACTCGCCCAAGGGCTAGGGCTGGGAGAGGAGAGTGGTGTGGGAACCGTTAATGTCATATCCCATTTTGGGAAGTTACTCCACGAGGCTAATGGCTGTTTCTTTTGGATGCTCCACTGGGACACTGATCCTGTGACTATTTTCCAGCTGGCCAGACACAACTAAGTTCAGAGGTGTCCACTACAGGGAAGAACGCAATGTAGTTCAAGACTTTAAAAATAGGCTGTGTGGATATAACTAAAGCACCTTTGAGATTCCCACTATTTAAAATTTCTTAACTATATGCTCAAAGCAACTCAGACTGTCCCTCCTGAGGGAGTGAATTGGAACTCCACTGCTTATTTCAGGATCAAATGTCTCCAGGTTCTGGCTCTTTGTGGATTTACGTAATGTCTGCTTTTGTTTTGTTCCTTCTTTGTATGAATCGAATCTACAGAAGCATCAAGTTTTCACACATAAACTGACACTTATTTAGTGTGCAGTATGAGCGAAGAATGATACTAGGTCTGAAGAGATAAAAATGGCCACTAAGGCACCTACATGTGAAGGCTTCCGGAACATAAAACAGACAAATGACATCTAGGAAGAACACATGTCAGCACTGGCCAGGAGAGCCCGAAAGAGTCATTCCCATAGCAGCCTGAGCTGGGCCTGGAGGAGAGGGGCCCTTAACAAAGCCTTGACGCTGCCTATGGGGGAACAGGAGACTGTGTACGACGCTCCTCTGACGCAAACACCTAGGATGGAACTAACAGTGATGGTGCTTAGCAGGGAGAAACAGAAATGGGAGGAATACTGTGATCTTTAGCTGTTAAAACCCACAGACCATGCAGGCTGACTGAATGGATGTCAGAGATACCCAGATCAGGAGTCCCTAGGTTCACCAAGAAGCGTCTTTCAGATCTCCAACTCCTCCCTTACCAGCTTCGGTCATTTAATACACAGAGTAGAAAAACAGATTCTACCACATGGAAACCTCATTAAGTTTCATTGCTGAATCAACCGAATTATTATTTTTTACTGTTTATTCAACTTACATGCTTGCTCTGTGCTGGGATACAGCAGTAGCAGAGGAGAGATGGTGTCTCATCTCTGATCTTAGCCCAAAGGCTCCTCCTCTGCACAGGTCTCATTCCCATGGGGCTTCTCAGTGTTAGATTATTCCTGTGACTTCAACCTGTTCTTTATTCTACCTTCATCCAGTCTTTTCTACTCAAGTTTCTTCCATCTTAAAGGAGTCCTTTTCCTAGGGCAATGCAGCATTATCAAAACAGGCTAAGCGTATGCCCTTTGACCCCCTGATTCCAAGTGAGGAACTTACCATCGAGAGATTCCTGTACAACCTCAACAGACACAAACATCCACACATACGTTCGTGTGTTCAGTGTTGAGAACAAACATTATGAGAGCACATGTCTGAAGGAAACACAAACATCTAGAGAACAGTAAAGCATAACAGAAAGCAGCACTACAAATTCACTTGATGTAGTGACAAGCCTGAAACGCACAAAGAAAAACACACACTCTGGCAGAGCAATGAACTCAGCTTTTGTGAAGAGAGAGTGTTCTAAACTATGTGTGCAGATACGTTTCATCAGCCTGAGCACAGAAGAGTTGTGAAGGACAGATCGTAACTGCAGCCAGAAAGGAGGGAATGCAGTTATGGAGATTGTTCTCAGTTGTATTCTTTAATGCTTAAAACATTTACAATGAGTACATACTGCTTTGTAATCAGAATAAAGCAGTAAAGATAAGAGGTCATCATAAAATGTCAGAACAACTTTCATCCGCCTCTCCCTTGCACTTACTGCGCTGTGACACAGTCCATCATTCTTACCTCTACCCATGAGTCTCAAGGCTGGCACCTCTCTGACCTCTGACCCCTCTCAGTTCTGGTAATGGTCAGCAATAACTCGCATGTTGCTAAGGCTAATGTCTACTCTACACCTTTGCCTCCCTTGGCCTCTCAATGGTCTTTCTACAGCTGATCATAACATCCTTTGAAGACACTCTTCTCTGAGAGTCATTCTACCAGACCTCTTCCACGTCTCTGGTCTTTGGTTGGCACCTCCTCCCAACTGCACCTTTAGACTTAGGGTGTCATGTGCACCCTGCTTCTCTGTAATCTCTGCCCTGGTATCTCTTGACACATCGAAGCCAAGGTTCCAAATGCATGGCTCTGTTTCAAAGGTCTCTTCTGATACACTCAACTGCCTACGTGATGCCCCTACTTGGAAAAGATACAAACATCTCAGACTCACTATTAACATTGAACTTGCATTTATGTCTCTACACATTCTTCCACCCAAACCTAATGTTCCTCCATTATTCCTTGCTTCAGTAAATGGAATCCCATCAGTTGAAATGGTCAAGGCAAAACCCTGGCTGTTGCCCCCACAGCCAAGCTTTAGTCATCCTGTGGCCCTGAGATTTCCTCTTCACCATCCACCCGCCAAACACCCAGCACTCCGATCTGGCCTCCTGCACTAGCCTCCTGACTGGTGCCTGCCCGCAACTTCTGCCTCCTTCTAACATCTCTTTTCAGCAGCTAAAGTGACTTTTGAAAACAAAATTCTGACCCAGTACTTTTCTGCTTCATATGTTTTAATGACTTCCCACTAGGAAGCCAGTTACAAATGAAAACAACTTGCCTATGTTGCTTCTGTAGTGGGTAAAACTAAGAACAAGAATTTTTAAAGGAACCTGGTTTACAAAGCCAGCAACACCTTCACTCTCACGTTTACAGCAACACTACTGATAATAGACAAGACATGCTATCAACCTAGGTAGGTGGTATACGTGAACGATGGAATATTACTCAGCCAGAAAAATAAAATCCTGTTATGTACACATTGGATAGAACTGGAGGACATTATATTAATTAAAACAACCTAAATAGAGAAAAGCAGTACCACATCTTCTACATGTATGTGGAAGCCAAAAGACTGATTGTGCAGAGTTTGAGAGTGCGACAGTGGGTGGAAAGGCACAGGGGAGGCGGGAGGGAAGGACGGTCAGTGCGGATAGGAGTGACACCGGGAGGAAGAACTTCTCATGTTCTGCATGAAGCAGAATATAACTACAGTTGACTGTAATTGTGAACTTTAAGATAGCCTATGGGGAAGATTTTTAATATTTCCTATACAAAGAAGTACTAAGTGTCTGAGGGGGTATGCCAATTACTCTGATCATGACACACGCTACATATACACTGAAAATGCTACACTCTACTCCATAAATAGCTACAGCACCAGTACTATCAGTCATTTAAAAATAAAAATATATTTTAAAAAGCAAGAGAAAGCAGTCGTGATGAGAATGAGGGCTGTGTCTCTGCAGTCTGCGCCAGAACTTCAGTGTCCCACCAAGGACTTGCAGGGTTGATACCAGTACTTCCTGAATCAATGAAAAACACGGCAGACCCGAGGTGGCCAAAAGGTTGAACAAAGTCTTTTTATTCCTTTGTCGCCTGTGCCTTGGTTAGTAAGAGCAAGTGTAAATATTCTTATTACATGTTCTCTCACATGTAAATACTAATGGAAGTGAATAAAAGGAAAATAAATAGGAGGGGTCACTCAAACAGGACAGGGACATGGGCAGAAGCTTCAACAGTAATCAAAGAGAGACGTGAAAGAAGGGACAGATACGTAGTGCAAAAACAAACCGATGAGCACTATATAAGTAGTATGTATTCGTATTGTATAGTTTACACATAGCATATATATATTTTATTTTATCCACATTTTATACACATGTGCTTGGGAGGGAAGGAGAGAAGTTGAGGCAGTACCCCCAAAAGTTTCCACCCCTTCACTCATCAAGATGATCTACCTTGAAGGAGCAAAGAGGATGGGGACAAGACAGGAAGTCAGAGAGAGCCTGACGCCGTGTCAGTGACTGGACAGGAGGAAGCTGGCTGATGAGGTGCACTGGGCTGTTCTCACAGTTGTTTTTATTCTTTTTCCTGAGCTCTGAAAATTCTCAAATCTGATTTCTTTCTATCAGGTGCCTAAGGTCATGGATTCCAAGGATCAGGGCAACACCAAGCATGTCAGAACTGGGCTCCAACACAGAATGAGCCCTGCACCTGGCTCCAGGGACATGTTATCCTAGAAAGTGGGAAGGGGTGGGTGGCTCTGAAGTCCAGCTCCACAGCTAACATGCAGTCTTTGGGCTCCTCCCTTGCCTCCCAGCCATAAGGTTCATGTCTTCACAACCCCCTCTCTCTATGGTCACTATACTGACACAGGGAAGACATGGTTAGCGATCAAATGCACCATTCAAAACCACAGGGACACGCACTGCCCGCTGTCCTTCCACTCATCTAGGAAACAGCAACCTGGAAGAGGAGGAAAAATGCAGATGGGGCCATGATCTCCCCACCCATGGCTCTGACAGGAAGGCCATCTTTCCTGTGGGGCAATACCAGGATGGCCATCCTGCCAGAGGAAAAGGGGGAAAATAAACTGTTACCTTTCTTAATCCTTCAGGACAAAACCAACATTTTAGCTGACTATTAGAAACACATATCCAAGTGTGCTTTGGAGATGAACTGCCACCTGCTAATAGCCCACTGGGGGAAAAAATAGCATAATTTTTAACTTTTTTTTTTTTAAGACAGGGTCTCGCTTTGTAATTCAGGCTAGCCCTGAGCTCACAATGGAGCCCAGGCAAGCCTCAAACTCACAGCAATCCTCCTGTCTCTGCCTCCCAAGAGCTGGGATTGCAGGCGTGAGCAACCACGCCCGACACTGTGGTATGTGGTTACCGGGGATTGAACCCAGATCCTTGAGCTTGCAAGGCAGACGGCAGAACCACTGAGCTAAATCCCCAGCTCCAACTTTTAACAGTTTCTTAATCATGAAATGTGGGCTGCAATTGTACTTGAGACCTTAAAGCTGATGGAATTACTCAAGCTAACAAATACAAGAAGATATTTAAATTTTGCATTTCTTGTACAGGTCGCTGCCACTCTCTCCTATTCTGGTGCTCTGTTACACATGATTATCCCAACTGCTTCCAAATAAAGCTATGGATACAGACAGACCTGAAATAAGCTATTTCAATTCCTTGGTTTTATAGATGGAAAATATCAATAAGAGGGAAACGCTTCAGTTTAAAGAGCTCATAGCAAATCTAGGAATAGAAGCCAACTCATCTACTCCGATCCAGGAACTTTCCTCTGGGCCCTACTCCCACACACATCAAATAAATGAAGTGAGTGAAATGGAGATTCATAGCTCGCACACAAATCTGCCTCACACATATGAGCAAAAGACTCAGGAACAGGAATTAAAAACTCATGTCCGTCAGACTTACATAAAGATGGAAAACTGAACACAGGCATTTTGCTCTCTGCTGCTAGAATAAAGCCAAAGAGAAGAAGGGATAGGAACACAGTTCTGGAAGATGGAGAGCAAAGAACCAAGGAGTCGCTAGCTCAGCAAACCACAGGAAGCTCCATCTCCAAGAGAACAGGGGCAACTCCACCTACACTATGTACTTTCTACATCAGGACAGCGGGACTGCGCACAGCTCCCTCCGGAAGAGCAGGTGGGGGAGGCAGGAGAACTGGCTCAGAGTCTGTCGCCAAATCCTTATCACTCTCTCCTGCTTAGAAGACAAGGGACACTTCCGACTCCAGCTCCCACACAGGGAATCCTGGGAAGGAATTCTCAGCAAAGAGTCAATAGAGGATGTTTGGACTGGAAGATTCTGGGCCCAGCTGAAAACGAGAATTCCGTACTGAATTACATAAAAGATCACTGCCAAATGTTGAGATTCCTAAACTTCTACTTAGCTCTGTGACAGGTTATTTTTTCTCTTGGGACTGTAGTCAGCTCCAAGTTAAAAAGAGGGAACAGAAGAAAAGAAAAGTAAAGGAAAGAGAATGAGGGAGTCCTCCTTGGTGCAGTGCCTTATGACTGTCCAGTACAGGCCTGGCAGAGGTATGTTGTCAAAGAAATTTGAATGTTGAGAATTTTAACTCTTTCATCACCACAGGGAGGAAGAAGAAGGGAAAGAGGGAAAAAATAAAAAAGACATAAAAATACCAACACTAGAGCGTTTCCTAAAAATAAACCCTTGAGGTGGGTCATCTTAGTGTGAAAATGGTGGGGAATGGTAGGACCTCCTAGACTTTTTTTTTTTAGGTTTTTTGAGACAGGGTCTCACTTTGTGGTTCAGGCTGGCCCTGAGCTCAGCCTCAAACTCACATCACAGCAATCCTCCTGCCTCTGCCTCCCGAGTGCTGGGATTACAGGCGTGAGCCACCACGCCCGGCACTGTGGTATGTGGTACTGGTTGCCGCTGAGCGTGAGTCTCCACACTCAGTATGGTATGTGGTTAAGGGGGAATCGAACCTGGGCCCTTGCGCTTGCAAGACAGGCGCCGGCACCACTGAGCTAACTCCCCAGCCCCAGGACCTCCTAGATTTTAAGAAAACCATCTAACTGAGAAACCACAGAACAACCTGGAAAAGAGGAAAAACATCACAGGAAAAACAAATTAAAAGCAAAGACAAAAACTAGCAGCTTCAGAGATCTGACAAATGCACACTCATGAAAGAGGGACAAGATGTCATCAAAGACAGACATGAGGGAAAGAGAGAGAAATATGCAGATGACAAAGAACACTTGGAAGTTGAAGAGACATAAATTTAAAATTCAACACAAGTCTTGAAAGATACAGTTCAGAAAATATTTTTAAATGTTGAGCGAAAAACAGAACTAGGAAACAGAAATCCTGAAAAATCTTGAGACAAATCCCAGAGTCAATATCCAGATAAGAGAAGTATTCAAGACCAAGACAACGGAATGAAGTCCTTGTCAAAGCAAGAATTTCCCAGGGTGAAAGGGCTTTTCTCCCCCTTATATTTAAAGAACGTATCTCTCCCAGAACTGAAAAGAACCTAAGGACACCTTTTCCCCTAAAAAAATGAAACAACAACAACAAAAAAAATCCACAGGGAGGGTCTTGACATGGAGAAAGGGTCTATTAAGTTTTCATCAATATTAATTTAATCATTGGTTTCTATGAGAAACACCTAACAACACTCCAGAAAGAGTTTTTCATACACAGGGTTATAAGTCAGATACCATTTAAGGAACTTCTCAAGGAAGTTCTCAAAAGCAACTCTTGCAGGAAAGGCTTCAAAATTCTGAGGGACAATTTCCACCTTAAGATTACAGACACAATGAAGCTGTCATCACTGAAAAGCTAGGGGAAAATGCAGACATTTTCAGACCTTCAGTTCTCAAAAGAATTACCTCTCTCCTTTACACTCTTTTTCCATGAGGCACTGGGCAAAGTGCTCCAGCAAAATGAAGTAATAAACTGACCGAAAGAGTAACTGAATTTTATGGCTCTAAAGCAAAGCAAAAAGAGCCCCTGGGCAAATGGTGAAAGGGAATCCTTCATTCCTCTGAACTCGCAGAGGACAGTTTAGGTAAGGAGTTGGGAAGGAGCCAAACTTGTAGAAGGCCCTTCCCACTAAATGATAGATTTGACAGACTTCCTTGTGTGATTGACTGTTCTGAGATGGAATTTACAATGGGGGAAGAATTTGAGGTTGAATTATCCCTAACTACATCAAAAACTAAGGAATAAAAATGTTAGTGTCTATTTAGTCTAGAGAAAAAAAGTAATCCAAGTACATGGTGTGGCTCATCTATGGAGAGCATTACAAAATGGTAATAAATTCAGGCATTGATCTTCCCCCAAATTATTATATAATTACAATTACAGTAGGGCGAATATGAGGTTGAGCTGGTCTGTGAGAGAAGGGTAAGAGGTAAAGGCAGATGACAGACACTCAAACACTCTCTTGAATGTTAACAGACAAAGAATAAAAGAGAAAAATTGACAAATTACAACGTCAGCACATTAATTACAGATCAAGCATATAAAGAATTACTGTAACAATCGGCTAAAGTTGAAAACACTGGCCCCTGGGGAACAGAGAATGGAAGGGAAGATGTTGCTGTTTTTCTTAACAAATCTTATAGGGTTTTTTTCTGATTATGTAAACATAAGCTAATTATAAAACTGAAAAATAAGAATCTCCCATTACCCACGCCCTCTTTAAAAAGGGGGCCAGGGACCTAGCCCAGTGGTAAAATACTTGCCTAGTGGGAACAAGGCACCCATGTTTATAGTAGCTCAGTTTGTGATTGCTAAATCTTGGAAACAACCAAAATGTCCATCAACTGGAGACTGGATAAAGACAATGTGGTTCTTTTATAGAATGCAGTATTAGTCTACCACTAAAAATGATAACATTGAGTCATTCATACTCAAATGGATGTACCTTGAGGACACCCTCATAAGTGAAATAAATATGTCACAGAGGTGTAAATATATATCTTCTCTGGTATGAGAAAATGAAGATGTAAATGAGTTAGAGTATATATAGTTGATATTGTGAAACAGAAAATATTTAAAAGGAAATAGGGTATAGGGGTAAATAACAAGGGGAAAAAGAATGCGATAGTAATAAAAAAAGGGAAACAAAGCTTATGTATATAAGGGGTGGAGAGTTATAGGGTGGGTGGGGGAAGGGAAAAAATGAGAATCACATCATGTCATATTCTGGTACAACTCTTAATGTTGAATGTGATGATGGTGTGTATTCATAATGTACCAATAAAGACTTGAATCTTCAAAAAAGTTGGGGGTTGGGGCCGGGGATATAGCTCAGTGGTTCTGGCGCCTGTCTTGCAAGCGCAAGGACCCGGGTTCAATCCCCGGTAACCACATAACAATACTGGGTGTGGAGACTCACCCCAGCAGCAACCAATACCACATACCAGTGCCGGGCGTGGTGGCTCACGCCTGTAATCCCAGCACTCGGGAGGCAGAGGCAGGAGGAATGCTGTGATGTGAGTTGGAGGTTGAGCTCAGGGCCAGCCTGAACCACAAAGCGAGACCCTGTCTCAAAAAAACCTTAAAAAAAAAAAAAGTTGGGGGGAGATGTATGTCAGACACCTCATGAGCATATGTATGCAACCAGGAGAATTGCTCTTCTGGAACCTGCTACCTGCCAGGCACTGTGGCCCGTGCTTATGTCAACAGAGCAGAAAACATTTCCTTTTGAGGAGCTTCTAGTTTATGACAAAAGCTAACTGCAGGTACTTCAAAATTCAGCTGAGTGCCAAGCAGGTTGCTGTGCTACAGAGTATCAGAATGAAGAGCTCCGGCGGTGCAGCCAAGGCGGGTCGGCAGGAGTGGGGTCAAGTTCACACCTGGCAGGAGAAGAAGAGTTGGCCAGCAGGACTCAAGGAGGAGAATGCAAGGGAGAGGAGCTGGCCAACATTCCTGAAGTAGTTCTGAGCTTGAGGGTGCAAGCAGACACCACGTGACTGCGGAGCAGAAAGACAGGAGAGAGGCCTGGGACAAAACGTGGCGGAACTCGAGGCCGGAGCACCCGGACTGATTCCTGAGCACAGCACACCTCACAGGGCACTCAGGACCAACTGCCAGGCTGCTGCTGAGCTGCAGGTCACCAAGGTGGCCTACAGGGTGGCAGAAGACACAGTCAGAGCCATCTGCAAGGTAGCACTGAAGGTCCTGGGCGTCCGGGTGGACAAGGAAGGAGAAACCACGATGACACCCAGTGCACAGATGCACCTTCCTGGCTTCCGCTGCGGGAGCACAGGCACACCACTCACTGAGTGCGACCAAAGGGGCGCTGGCTACTGGATCTGTACTCAACCCTGGGGTACAGGGATGCCCATGCAGGGAGGAGAGGGCCAAGGCAGACCCGAAGTGTTCTCACGGGTCGGAGGGTCTGTCAGAAAGGAAAGGCCAGCGGAGGATCAAGGTGGCTGTGGGAAGAGGGAAGTCATGCCAGGAGGTGACTGCACGGGGCAAACAGAAAAGTGTGCTTACCGGCACTCAGAGGATCACTGCAGCAGGAATGTGTCCCCTGGGAACAGCAAATGTACATCTTGAACTATCCCAACAAATCAGTTTCATACAGTGATGGGCAAAGATGCCAGGTTATAAACTGAGTAATGAAGAGGTTCTAAAGTATACACAAATAACAGTTTGGAAGTTTTGCTTTAAAAGGGAACAGAGAAATGAGGTCAGAGATAGAGAGGGATGTAAGAGGCTAGCTTCAGGTGTCTGGCTTTTCAGTTTTGATTTTTTTTTTTTAATAGTCAGGTACCAGAGCATTAATTCCCTCATTCATTCAGTCAACACACACTTATTGAGTCCAGAGCTCATTAGGAGCTTCCAACCCACAGACATGGACGCATCTACTTACAAGTATACATATAGTAACTTCAGGTATAAATAAGCGCTGTGAAATAAAGTTGACCGAAAGTGCAAAGAGTGACAGCAACGTATCAGATAGGTGAGGCAGAGGGGCCAGACATGGCAGGTGACACCCAGGACAAACTGAGTCAAGCGCAAGACCAGCGTCTTGGGGGAGGGTGGAAGGAGTGTGGAGAGCTGAGGGTGAGGACAGTAGTCAGGCAGGTGGTGACAGGTCGAGGGGCAGGAGGTGGCCGTGGCTGGAGCACAGTGAGAAACAGGCAGAATGAACAGGATCATCCGCTGACAGCTGAGAAGAGGAGGCGGGAGCCCTGGCACTCCGAAGTTTCGAGGCCGGAGAGAGACAACAAACAAGTTGTGAGCAGAAGCAAAACAGAGCAGCATCCCAGAGCCAAGGAAAGGAAGAATTTCAGGAAGGAACCAGGCCCAGGCTGCTGGGGTGAGGATGAGCACCCCCAGAAAACGTTTGGAACCTCTGTGACCTACACATGCAGGAACGTTCCTTACGTACGGCATATTCAGACTGGTTAAAGACGGCCCGTGGTAACGTCTCTTCACTTAGAACATCGCTCTGTTCCAGCGACGCAGCCCACAGCGCGCCTCCCTCCGGACCCCTGCAGCAGGGCAGGAGACCCCGTGCCTCCGAGACGCACGGGCAGGATCACAGGGGAAGCGGCGCTTGGCAGAGAAAACCAGATGTGTTAGGGCAGGTCAGAGCCATTCTACAGACTCCTAGGTTTTTAGACCACACAACCCCTATGGCGAAAATGAATAGCTGAGAAGTTATTGCTGTTCCTGTCTGAATGATGAGGAAACTAAGGCACAAAGAGGCTGAGTGAGACTGCACAGCTACCAGGGAGAAGGGGCAGGATTCTCAAATCCAGGAATTTCTGGGAAAAGTGCAAGCTATCAACCATTTTTCCATGGTCACCTCCCGCAAGCCAAACACAGTTTCTGAGAATGAGACACAAAATTCTAAGACTCTAAGAATTCTGACCAAAACCTGCCACTCTTTTTTAGAACATTTGAGAAATACTGCTGGAATGCAGAGTTCACAATGTGATTCTGACATACATACACACAGTGCTATGGTTACCACAATAAAATTAATTCATTTTTCCACCCCCTACTCTTGTTCATTAGATCTGAGGAAAACTTACTCATTTTTAACCTAAGTTGTGTATCTTTTGACTATTATCTCTTTTCTCCTCCTCATAGTCCCTGGCAACCAGTTTTACCTTCAGCTTCCATGAATCTGATTCTTTTAGCTTCCATGTAGAAGTGAGATCATGCAGTCTTTACCTGATTTATCTTACTGAGCATAATATCCTCATGCATGTTACTACACAAGTGGCAGGATTTCCTTCTATTTGTTATAAAACTGAAGAGGATTCCATTGTTTATATGAACCCCAACTTCTTCATTCATCATCCAGTCACTTCCTTAGTTTGTTTCTGTATTTTGGCAACTGTAAATAATGCTACAGTGAACACAGTGGTACAGATTATCTTATCAAGTACCTGCTTTCATTTCCTTTGGGTGTATACCCAGAATTGGGATTGCTAGATCATATGGTAATTCTCGTTTTTATCTTTTTAAATTCTATGCTATTTTCCATAAGCTCAAAAAAATTTACACCCCTTCCAACAGCATGCAACGCTTCCCTGTTCCCTACTCCGCACCCTCACCAACACTTGTCATCTCCTGTCCAGTGATGGAAGCTGAATGAGCAAGCCCAGAGAAGCTAAAGCCAGCCGTCTTCCACCAGCATGGCATTAGTAAGTTGTATCTTTTGAAGACTTCTTGCTCTCACGCCACAACGGTCTAATGGCACGAGGGTTCTCAAATCAAACAGACTTGGGTTCCAATTTTGGCTCTGCTTCTTTGTGAATAGGTGCAATATAAAAACCGATGTGGAAAAGTCCTCACCTATAGGACAATTGTAAAGATTCAACAGCATGACATACATGGAAACACTCAACTCTGAGCCGGACATATTTAACACACCAGAAACTTTCCCTCCTTCTCTTTACTTATAGAATGTACAGCTAAGTCAGAGTTGGTTATTCATCAGTAGCTATTACTGGTTTGTTAAACTTTTCATCCAAAAAGGGGGAAAAAAAGTAGGAGGTAGGACTTCAAACTTTAAGATGTTTTTTACAAATGCCATGAAAAAATTTGCATATTTTTTTACAGTGTACTAACTACTCAGGATCTAACTACTCTTGATAATAATGCATGGACCTATTAAGTCTTATTAAACAGGTTTCAAAATGCCTATGTACACACTGCCCATTGCTTTCTCTGGTCTGCAGTATCTTAAGATTTTGGGTTCCACTTACAAAATAGCCTAGCCTCAGTTCCAAACATTTTTAACTCTGATTTTTCTATTCAAGAAAACCATTAATTTCTATCATGCCCACAGGGGAGCTTCCTGTCCACCTGGAGGTTAGCAATGCCAGCTGCAGTCTTACTTACTTTGTGTCACAGATGCAAATCTGTGACAGCTATGTGACAAACCCAAATACTGCAAATCTGAAAATATTCTTCCAGTAAAGTGATGGAATGACAGAAGAAAATGAATTTTTTAAATCATTTGTAAAGCCATTATGTTAATATTATAATTATATATTATTATATTAATCCAAAGAAACCAAAGATTTGACTCAGCTATTCTAACAGAACATTATATATTTAATATGATAAAGAAAATAATTCAGTGCTTAAAACACATAATTTTCATGAAATGGCACTGTTTTCTCAGATAACGTCTGTCTTCAGGTAGTGCCGCCCACCCCCTCCCCTGTGCCAACCCAGCTGTCAGCGCGTCATTCCAAGGTCCCTGGATGTTGTTAAGTACTGAACAACCTGTGAAGTCACTAAAATCTCATCTGCAATACTGGATCATCAAAATGCTCTCATCAAACATTTTTTACCAAACCTTTCTCTGTTTGAAGGCAAGGTGGAAAGACCTTATTTATGAGGTCCTAATGCTCAGTACAGCGGCCCATACACAATTAGGGAATAAATTTTGCTTTCAGAAGCTATTTTCAGAAGGCAGTATAGAGATTCAGATTATTTTTGGCAACCTGTGTGGACTAAGTGATGAATTACACGTGAGGGAGCTTCAACTCCCTAACTTAATGTCTGGGCCCCAGGACACACAAGCGAGTCCACGAAAGATGCATGCCGGTCCTCCTAAACTGGCCATCAGAGGGAAAAGGCAAGTGCAGGGGCTGTTCAAATACAACAGAAGGGGACAGCCAAGAGTCAAAAAAGGCCTTCTGGAGGCTGGAACGTCACCTTGAAGATGAAGAGGCATAATAAATACAAGAGACAAACACAAGGGAGAGATGGCGTCAGGCAGCAGAGGGTCAGGAGGAAGCCTCGGCCCTGAATCCCAACTTGCCTCGGCCACAACTAGCGTTTGACCTCAGCCAAGGCATCTGACCCTGCTTGGTCTTCTTCTTCTGTATGCATGACGTGGGAAAGTTAAACCAGCCAACTGACCTTCCCTCTCGCTGTGCATCCAAAGTGCCTGGAGCTTTATAAAAAGTACCAGCCTTCCCCTCTAGGAACGAGGTTTTAATTGATAGGGCACCAGTGTTCCTTTCAAAAGCTTTCCAGATAATGCCAGTCTGCAGCCACCACTGAGAACCATTAGATGAGCCGATTGCTCTGCTGTGGTGCACAATGACATCCTCTAGGGAGCTTTTACAAAGCCCAGGGCAGACTATTCCAGACAATTAAACCAGAATCTCCGGAGCAGGACTCGGTCATCAGTAATTTCAAGCTTCCCAGCTGACGCCAAGCTGCATCCAAGGTTGACAACAACCTCCCAGGCCCGGAAATACTTCAGTGTCCCATTCAGACCACGAGGGCCGGGACAGGAAGAAAAGAGAGGTTCGGGAGGGTCTCCCTCGCTTCCTCCTACTGTCAAAGTAAAGTGAACTGAATGTGAGACACACGCATGTTACGTGGGGCTGCACCACACCGGAGGTTGGTTTGGGATGTATCGCTTGTGTTGATGTGAAACAGGTGGGAAAAGCCTGTTCCAAAAGGCTCTCGGTTCCACATTTAAAATTCAATGAAATACTTCTATAAGATGACCCCATGGTGTGCTCTCTGCAATACCTAGTTAGAATTTGATTTGCATGGCTGACTATAATATGAACATTACATTCCTTACCCCTGAGGTTACTTAAATCCACTTATTAGGCAATGGTGAGCTAAACAAACAGTAATTAGAAACACTGCGGACCACCTTTTAAATCTGTTGTGAAATTCTATTTTTCCTGCACCAAAGCCCATACACACAGCATGTCCACAAGCGTCACAAAACCAAAGCCTCAGAACTATTTACATTAGTAAAGGCCTAAGCTACCTCTAGGCCTACACACATTTCCCTAGGACTCTGCAGGGAAATCTTGTGGTTTCAAAACAGGGTCATTCCCTACTAGTATTCCCTCATCTGGATAAATAACTCACTGTCCACATGTCACTTAAAAGTCCCAGGTCAACATGAACTCTCCAGGCACCTGGAAATGAAGAACACCCTGATGGACAGCTTCATTTCCTGAAACGGAAGGAATTCTTCAGAAAGGACCATCTACACTGTGGCATAACTTATAAAAGAATGTCAGATGATACCTGTGGCTAAAAACTTGGGCTTGGAGAAGGAGGGAAAGTGGAGAACAGGACGGAACTCCACACTGCACTTAATCTCTGAGGCTCAACGTTAGCTCGGCGGGTCTGCAAATGCACTGAGCAGCCTGGTGTCCCACTCCCTGCTATAAATCTTGATTAGCAGTACGACTGTTCACATTCCATTAGCAAGCTGGCCCCTCGCCAACGGGTGGAAATGGCCAGCAAGGATTCCTATGCCGTCATGAGTACGGAAACAGCAATTCCCAAAAGGACTGTTATACTAACTAGAAAAAGGTCACATGTGTTAATGATTCGGACAGACCCTTCCTGAGCAGCACTACAATGCAGAGTCGACTTCATGCTGCTTGGGGGGGGATCCCGCCCATTTTACTATGCAGGGAGAAGGGGTTGGCATGGGAGCCAGCGGGGCAGGAAGGCTCAAGCACCTTTCGAAACTCTAGTAAGGATCAGCAATGAGCTGAGAAACAGACTCTCATCCAAATCAGACAGGCCAACTGATTTTATCAGGTAGCTCATCACTGATCTTGCCATCTTTAATTTCTGAAAGGAATCCAAGTTCACTGTGAGGGAGGTGGGCCGAGGAACAATTGAAAGGTCTCGTAAGAGGTAACTCACGTTTAATCTGCGGCATGCACAAGGGAAGATGACGCAGCCATCGAAAGAGTCGATCAGTGTGCAGAAACAGATCCGGACTCCTCCCTACGATACATTAACCCTTGGGGCCTCTGTGTAATATAGCATTTCTCTAAAGGTTTTTAAAGACGTTGCCTCATGTCAGAGACGGTTGGGAGAGAAGGTCATTCTTTCCTTTAATGTCCATCAATAGTCTGAATTACCTTTTTGTATACTTGCCTCCTGCTCCTTTTAGTGGAAATTAACCAAGTATTGGGCTCTTTTTAGTTTCTTATTTATATTGGCCTCCATATAATTTAAAGTAAATCAGGATGTTAAGAAGTGTGATGCCCCAAACTTCATGTTAAACTTCTGGGTACCTCAAGGCTGTATTTGAAGACAGGGCCTTTAAAAAGATGAGTCAGTTCAATGAGAGGGCTGGTGAACAGGCTGAAATCCAGTCAGACCGGTGTCACTGTGAGAAGAGGAACTTGGACTCGGCTGGAGATCCCAGGGGTACACGGACACGGGAACAACCCATCCAGACACAGAGAAGGGGGAGCACGGTAGAGGCCTCTGAAGAGATCACAGGCGCTCAGGCCGTGACCCTGGCTGGCAGCCTCCCAAACTGGTAAAAAGTCCAGTATCCGCTCACTCTCTTGTGGTCTAGCTTGCGACATTCTGCACTGACAGGCATGGATGGCTACACCAACACACAGAGGGATGAGACCTACTAACAACAATGAAACAGACAAGCGCCAGAAAAGTCTCCAGGGAGCAAAGACCTAACGTGGCCACTCTGGTGCTGACGGCCTCCTCCAGCCTGTGAGGGAGGCTGAGGCTCACGATGCACCCACTGAACCAGGCTGACCCAAGAAGCGACTGGAGGCCTGGTTTCAACAGTCTTTGGCCTCTGCATTCAGGACAGCTCTGCTTATGAAGCTTAATACTATGTTTAATAAGTCCTTATCTCAAATGATGAGAGACCAAGATTATTTATTACTGACTTCTGGTAGCTTGGCTTAGATTCAAAACGTTTTTCTCCTGTTGTGATAACTAATGAAGAAGAAAATGTCACTGTCATATTAATTCAATTTTTTGAAAAAGACTTTCCATCCGAATTCTTTTAAAAATTTGGAAAAACAAATGACACATCCTGTTTGTATGCCAACCTCATTTTTATACTTTAATACATATTATAGTTTCAGACCACAGTACAATGACTATCTTAGAAGAAATACTATCTGAGGCTAAAATTTCTGTACGTAATTTTATATGTTCTGTCAATTTAAAGTTTTCTTTTTTAAAGAGTTTACAGACACAAAAAACCTGGCACTTGAGAAGGTCAAAACTCTTAGCTAAAAGGTATTTGGTAGTCGGTACAGGCTGGACGTGTACAGACGAAGACAGAATCACTTTTGCCAGCATCATCGGGAAAAGAATCACCGAGGCCTGGGGGTCTAAACCAATCTGATATTAGATCCCGAAGGGCTAAGAAGGGATTTGTGTGCAGGTTACCCGATCATTGAGCACAGTTCCCAAAGATCCTAGCAGCCTGGGACATAGTAAGTATTTGCCATCAGGGGCAGGGAAACAGGTGGAAAATAACAGTACGTGGGCAAGTTTGCATCGCAGAGTTCTTACAAGTAAATTGTAAGACAGAAGAAGCTGGGCCAACTTCTTCAAGTCTGTCTTCTATCCCTATGTAACAGTTTTTGAAGGTACTTCTGAAGGAGAAAAGAATATAAAGGAATAATCAGTCATACACAGAACTGACTATAGAGGGTCAAAAAACAAAAATTGGTATAGGGAGAAAACTGGATAATTACTGTAAAACAGTCAGTCATACTACCTATTTTCAAAGGACTTGAAAATTAGATTGGATAATGGAGGTCAAATACATAATATGAAACCCACCAGTAAATACTTAGAAAAATAAACTTGCTATAAAACGATAAATGCTAATATATTTTATCAAAATCATCACCAACATTATTATTTTACCAGATAAGTAAGTGAGAATAAATAAGATACAGAAAATATAAGTAAGAAAACAAGGATGAGGTACACAGCCAGGGCATTTTCAGGATTAAAAAGAGATCTGAGGAAGGCTGATTTGTCATTTCTGCATATGAGAAGTGCTGTATTCACTCCTTAGTTATCCAGATCTTCATGAGTCAATACAATAGACCCTATCTGGGGAATGGATACCCAAAATTGTCTCTAAAATAAAGATACCCCCAAATGAATCATAAGTTGCATTTGTACCAAGGTACAAAAAGAATACGCAGGCAAACGCCAATCAGTTTCAAAACATCAAAGTGAGGGACTCGGCTATAAATCCAGTAAAACCATTTTCATAATGAAATTGCCAAAGCCTTTTTAATTAAGGCGGAAACTGCCAACACAGAAGACTTACAAGAAATGAAGAATTGCTCTTTTCACTCATACGTGAAAAAGCCTGATAATACTATGAACTTTTTTTTAGTTTTGAATATCAGAAATGGTTGGGAATCAGAGTTCCAGAATTTTCCAACTACACAACAGTCACTTGATATTGGGACTTTCAGCCTGAAGCCAAATTTGGTGCACTGGCATTGCAAACTCCTTTTCTACATCTTATTATCAGGACCTAAAGTCCCATGTTAGTGTCATTACATAGATATAAGGTTCTCCTAAAAATAATAGCATTCTATCTAACATGAAGCAACACTAGTTTTTTTATTTGATCTTGAAAGATTTATTCCAGATTTTTAAGGGATATATACATTATGAGGACAAATATATCTATGTGTATTACCTAATCATGATATCTGTTAGCCACTGTGAAAGTAATACCTGAGAGATGCAAAGTACTAGTTGTATTTTCAATATTAATGGTCTATTTAAAAACCATTTAATCGTTGGTCTGGGCCTAACACTGCTATATTACATCTTCAAATTTGTAAGAAGTAAAAACGCAAAATTACTCAAAGGGTCTGAGAAAAAATGTGACATAATTGATTATTCTTGCCAGAGTCCATAAAAACTTGCCAAAAACTAAGAAGGCCAAAATAAAAGCAGTAGTTGGCAGTCAAACAGACTAAGGACAAAGCAGAATAAAGTTGCAAACAGTATAACTTGCTGACTGCTGATAAACACTAGCCAATCTGAACATGTATTCAAAACTGAAAATGAGTAACATCTTGGCAGTAGCAGAGAATACAATCAGGAATAAAAACTAGGAAGAATTCCTTTAGGAGAGAATAGAGGCTTAAGCCAACTTGTAGTAAGCAGGAAATGGGTTGACCACTAAGTAAATTAAGCAAGGAGTTTTAATCCCACTTTCGTATCTACCCAACTGGCTTCCTAGGTTTCTTTCAGAACTTTGCTAATTTCTCTAAGCCTCAGAATCTTCTCCACCTGTAGTTTGAACAAGGAAGACAATACAATATTCAAGACTCCTCCAGCTCTAAAAGCAGGACTTTCTCTTCAGATGATGAACAGATACTGTTTACAACAACAACAAAAGCTCCTTTTGTTTCACAGTACGCTTGGTATTTGCAGGTTTGAAACTTTACAGAATGGGACCTGAAAGAACACACATGAAACACAGACCCAGCGCATTTGTCAAACCTGGGCCTCTGGATGTACACACAGCTGGAAATAAGGTCAGCCTCGGCTCAGCCACTTTCTCATTGCTTCTGACCTCTACCAGCTCTTCCCAGTTGGAAACTACTTTCCCACTCCAATTCTTTACAGTATTCTGCTAGTCAAGATACATACAAAGTGATAAAAAGTGAGTAGCGTTCACAAGGTGTAAGAGATGATAGAAATGCTTAACAGCAGCAGCTTCTAACCTGGAGGACAGCAGAGCTGACAATTACTAGTTGTTTCCAACAGCAGCCAGGACTGCTCCTATCAGAATGACCAGCCCCATGATAATTCCACCTGAGAAGGACTTCAAAAAGGAAGTATGAAATGTCTACACTGAGACTTACAAATATCTCACAATTATTACATCCCCTACCAAAAAAGTCAAATACATGTCAGAGCAACAATCATCATGGAATAGCCATGAAAATTATACCTCAAAGTAGATTCCGCTCATTTATCTCTCAGAGATCCCGACACTTACTTCACTACATGATTCTAACTGTCTACCTACTGGCTGTTCCCTCCCTCGATGTGAAGGCCCTGGAGGACAAATTTTGTTCACTGCTTCAGCCATGAAGTCTCGCTCACCGGGAGCACAAAAGTATCTATTGGCTATCCAGCAAATGCATTCCAACAAAGTGTATGCAATGGAATATTCTCTGCCATCCAATGTAGCTTTGTGGACCCCTGTTAAATACAGGCAGTACTAATGACAGAAAGTTCTGGACATAGACGGTACTGCTCCAGGTGGTGTCAATTCCAGACACTATACATACCCTCAACAACACTGAACCTTAGAAACAGGCAAAATGGTAAATTTTATGTATATTTAATCACAACTTGATTAAATAAACACATATAAGGAATGCTTATGAAACAAAGTAAGCAAAGAGGCAGTATACTAAAGGTCTAAACTGTAAAATTACATCTACATTTTTAAGAAGGTGAAAGCACAGCTCATCTAGGCAGTAGGAGGTGATTTATCTTCAGGAGGTAATAATAGGAGTGATTCCTGTTTTTTGCAGCGTTCTATATTCTTTAAAATTTTCACAATGGTTGCCATAACACATTTATGAACAGAAAAAGGTGTTATGCAGCAAAGTCAGAGTTAGGAAGCTCCAGTTATCAGCAGGTTAAATCCAGATCGAAATCATTCACCTTGCTACTATATTGCACATCATTTTTGCTTGCTGGCTTCCATGTAGAAACAGTTCCAAAGCATATCATTTGAGTTCAAATTCTGTCTTTATTATGTTGAATTTGGGGCTTGTTTTCTTCTCTTTGCTTTTTACTATGCCAGGAAGTATACACTCCCAATTTGCTTCATCATAAGTATGTTTCACTCAGACTGAGTCAGCAAACTGGACCACAAGCCATCATTCTCGGAGTCTGGGGCAGCTTTCAGGAGCCTGTGATGAGTGATGTAGGTGGCCCCAATACTACTCTGCCATAAAAAATGATAAGTTTGAATCATTTCTACTTAAATGGACATACCTTGAGGATATCCTCATAAGTGAAATAAATAGGTCACAGATAGATACATATCGCATCTTTTCTCTGGTATGAGAAAATGAAGATGTAAATGAGTCCTAGCATTGTATGTTATATATTGTGAAATAGAAAATGCTCAATG